>JAPZAG010000623.1:0-18526 GCA_027475135.1 Bactrocera correcta
AAATCATAAGTTAAACATATTTAAGTTAATTAACCCCCTTTATCTTACTGAAGTCTACAAGCGCCTTAACGGCATAACGGCAGTGCATGTAGAAGAATTCCGTTATCATATATTTAGGTATAAAGTCGATTTTCTTGTACATACACATTTAGCAATCGATACCGAAATGCCTCAAATCATTAGTTTAACATATTTAAGTTAATTAACCCTTTTTATCTTACTGAAGTCTACAAGCGCCTTAACGGCATAACGGCAGTGCATTTAGGAGAATTCCGTAATCTTATATTTAGGTATAAAGTCGATTTTCTTGTATATACACATTTAGCAATCGATATCGAAATGCCCCAAATCATTAGTTTAACATATTTAAGTTAATTAACCCCCTTTATCTTACTAAAGTCTACAAGCGCCTTAACGGCATAACGGCAGCGCATGTAGAAGAATTCCGTTATCATATATTTAGGTATAAAGTCGAATTTCTTGTACATACACATTTAGCAATCGATATCGAAATGCCTCAAATCATTAGTTTAACATATTTAAGTTAATTAACCCTCTTTATCTTACTAAAGTTCACAAAAGCCTTAACGTCATAACGGCAGTGCATTTGGAAGAATTCCGTAATCTTATATTTAGGTATAAAGTCGATTTTCTTGTATATACTAATTTAGCAATCGATATCGCAATGAATCAAATCATTAGTTTAACATATTAAAGTTAATTAACCTTCTTTAACGAACTGAAGTTGGCATAAATCCATGGCGGCATAACGGCACTGCATGAATAATTCCGTAATCTTATATTTAGGTATAAAGTCGATTTTCTTGTATATACTCATTTAGCAATCGATATCGAAATGCTTCAAATCATTAGTTTAACATATTTAAGTTAATTAACCCTCTTTATCTTACTGAAGTCTACAAGCGCCTTAACGGCATAACGGCAGTGCATTTAGGAGAATTCCGTAATCTTATATTTAGGTATAAAGTCGATTTTCTTGTATATACACATTTAGCAATCGATATCGAAATGCCTCAAATCATTAGTTTAATATATTTAAGTTAATTAACCCCCTTTATCTTACTGAAGTCTACAAGCGCCTTAACGGCATAACGGCAGTGCATGTAGAAGAATTCCGTTATCATATATTTAGGTATAAAGTCGATTTTCTTGTACATGCACATTTAGCAATCGATATCGAAATGCCTCAAATCATTAGTTTAACATATTTAAGTTAATTAACCCTCTTTATCTTACTAAAGTCTACAAAAGCCTTAACGGCATAACGGCAGTACATTTGGAAGAATTCCGTAATCTTATATTTAGGTATAAAGTCGATTTTCTCGTATATACTCATTTAGCAATCGATATCGAAATGAATCAAATCATTAGTTTAACATATTAAAGTTAATTAACCTTCTTTAATGAACTGAAGTTGGCATAAATCCATGGCGGCATAACGGCACTGCATGAATAATTCCGTAATCTTATATTTAGGTATAAAGTCGATTTTCTTGTATATACGCATTAAGCAATCGATATCGAAATGCTTCAAATCATTAGTTTAACATACTTAAGTCAATAAACTTTTTTTAGCTTACTGAAGTCTACACAAAGCCTTAACGGTATAACGGCAGTGCATTTAGGAGAATTCCGTAATCTTATATTTAGGTGTAAAGTCGATTTTCTTGTATATACTCTTTTAGCAATCGATATCAAAATGCTTCAAATCATTAGTTTAACATATTTAATTTAATAAACCTTTTTTAACGAACGGAAGTTGGCATAAATCCATGGCGTCATAACGGCAGTGCATTTAGATTAATTCCGTAATCTTATATTTAGGTATAAAGTCGATTTTCGTAACTTTACACAATAAGCAATCGATATCGAAATGCTTCAAATCATTAGTTTAACATATTTAAGTTAATAAATTTTTTTTGGCTTACTGAAGTCTACACAAAGCCTTAACGGTATAACGGCATTGCATTTAGGAGAATTCCGTAATCTTATATTTAGGTATAAAGTCGATTTTATTGGATTTACTCTTTTAGCAATCGATATCGAAATGCTTCAAATTATTAGTTTAACATATTTAAGTTAATTAACCCTCTTTATCTTACTGAAGTCTACAAACGCCTTAACGGCATAACGGCAAAGTATTTAGAAGAATTACGTAATCTTATATTTAGGTATAAAGTCGATTTTGTTGTATATACACATCTAACATTCGATATCGAAATGCTTCAAATCATTAGTTTAGCATATTTAAGCTAATTAACCCTCTTTATCTTACTAAAGTCTACAAAAGCCTTAACGGCATAACGGCAGTGCATTTGGAAGAATTCCGTAATCTTATATTTAGGTATAAAGTCGATTTTCTTGTATATACTCATTTAGCAATCGATATCGAAATGCTTCAAATCATTAGTTTAACATAGTTAAGTTAATTAACCCTCTTTATCTTACTGAAGTATACAAAGGCTTAACGGCAGTGCATTCAGAAGAATTCTGTTATCATATATTTAGATGTAAAGTCGATTTTCTTGTATATACTGATTTAGCAATCGATATCGAAATGCTTCAAATCAGTAGTTTAACATATTTAAGAAAATAAAGCTTCTTTAACGCACTGAAGTTAACATAAAGCCGTGGCGGCATAACGGCAGTGCATGTAGAAGAATTCCATAATCTTATATTTAGGTATAAATTCAATTTTCTTGTCTATACACATTTAGCAATTTACATATTTAGGTATATATTCGATTTTTTTGTATACACACATTAAGCAATCGATATCGAAATGCTTCAAATCATTAGTTTAACATATTTAAGTTAATTAACCCTCTCTGTCTTACTGAAGTCTACATAAAGCCTTAACGGCATAACGGCAGTGCATTTAGAAGAATTCCGTTATAATATATTTAGGTATAAAGTCGGTTTTCTTGAAAATACACATTTAGCAATCGATATCGAAATGATTCAAATCATTACTTTAACATATTTAAGTTAATAAACCTTCTTTAACGAACTGAAGTTGGCATAAAGCCATGGCGGCATAACGGCAGTGCATTTAGAAGAATTCCGTATATACACATTTAGCAATCGATATCGAAATGCTTCAAATCATTAGTTTAACATATTTAAGTTAATTTACCTTCTTTATCTTACTGAGCTTCACATAATGCCATAACGGTATAACGGCAGCGCATTTGGAAGAATTCCGTAATCTTATGTTTAGGTATAAAGTCGATTTGGTTGTATATACACATTTAGCAATCGATATCGAGATGCTTCAACCCATTAGTTTAACATATTTTAGTTAACAAACCTTCTTTAACGTACTGAAGTTGGCATAAAGTCCTGGCAAAATAACGACAGTGCGTGTAGAAGAATTCCGTAATATTATAATTAGGTATAAAGTCGATTTTCTTGTATACACACATTTAGCAAGCGATATCGAAATGCTTCAGATAATTAGTTTAACATAATTAAGTTAATAAACTTTTTTTAGCTTACTGAAGTCTACACAAAGCCTTAACGGTATAACGGCAGTGCATTTAGGAGAATTCCGTAATCTTATATTTATGTGTAAAGTCGATTTTCTTGTATTTACATATTTAGCAATCGATATCGAAATGCTTCAAACCATTAGTATAACATATTTAAGTTAATTAATCTTCTTAACGTATTGAAAGTGATATAAAGCCGTGGTGGCATAACGACAGTACATTTGAAAGAATTCCGAAATCTTATATTTAGGTATTAAGTCGATTTTCTTGTATATACATATTTAGCATTCGATATCGAAATGCTTCAAATAATTAGTTTAACATATTTAAGTTAATAAACCTTCTTTAACGAACTGAAGTTGGCATAAATCCATGGCGGCATAACGGCAGGGCATTTAGAATAATTCCATAATCTTATATTTAGGTATAAAGTTGATTTTCTTGTATATACTCATTTAGCAATCGTTATCGAAATGCTTCAAATCATTAGTTTAAAATATTTAAGTTAATAAACTTTTTTTAGCTTACTGAAGTCTACACAAAGCCTTAACGGTATAACGGTAGTGCATTAAGGAGAATTCCGTAATCTTATATTTAGGTATAAAGTACATATACATATTTAGCAATCGATATCGAAAATCTTCAAACCATTATTTTATCATATTAAAGTCTACAAAAGCCTTAACGGCATAACGGCAGTGCATTTGGAAGAATTCGGTAATCTAATATTTAGGTATAAAGTCGATTTTCTTGTATTTAGGTATAAAGTACATATACATATTTAGCAAACGATATCGAGAATCTTCAAATCATTATTTTAACATATTTAAGTTAATTAACCCTCTTTATCATATTAAAGTCTACAAAAGCCTTAACGGCATAACGGCAGTGCATTTGGAAGAATTACGTAATTTTATATTTAGGTATAAAGTCGATTTTGTTGTATATACACATTTAGCAATCGATATCGAAATGCCTCAAATCATTAGTTTAACATATTTAAGTTAATTAACCTTCTTTAACGTATTGAAGTTGATATAAAGCTATGGTGGCATAACGACAGTACATTTGGAAGAACTCCGTAATCTTATATGTAGGTATAAAGTCGATTTTCTTGTATATACTCATTTAGCAATCGATATCGAAATGCCTTAAATCATAAGTTGAACATATTTAAGTTAATAAACCTTCTTTAACGAAATGAAGTTGGCATAAATCCATGGCGGCATAACGGCAGTGCATTTAGAATAATTCCGTAATCTTATATTTAGGTATAAAGTCGATTTTCTTAAATTTACACAATAAGCAATCGATATCGAAATGCTTCAAATCATTAGTTTAACATATTTAAGTTAATAAACTTTTTTCAGCTTACTGAAGTCTACACAAAGCCTTAACGGTATAACGGCAGTGCATTTTGAAGAATTCCGTAATCTTATATTTAGGTGTAAAGTCGATTTTCTTGCATATACTCATTTAGCAATCGATATCGAAATGTTTCAAATAATTAGTTTAACATATTGAAGTTAATTAACCCTCTTTATCTTACTAAAGTCTACAAACGCTTTAACGGCATAACGGCAAAGCACTTAGAAGAATTACGTAATCTTATATTTAGGTATAAAGTCGATTTTGTTGTATATACACATTAAGCAATCGATATCGAAATGCTTCAAATGATTAATTTAACATATTTAAGCTAATTAACGTTCTTTAACGAACTGAAGTTGGCTTAAATCCATTGCGGCATAACGGTAGTGCATTTAGAATAATTTCGTAATCTTATATTTAGGTATAAAGTCGATTTTCTTAAATTTGCACAATAAGCAATCGATATCGAAATGCTTCAAATCGTAAGTTTAACGTATATATGTTAATAAACTTTTTTTTAGCTTACTGAAGTCCACACAAAGCCTTAACGGTATAACGGCAGTGCATTTAGGAGAATTCCGTAATCTTATATTTAGATGTAAAGTCAATTTTCTTGTATCTACATATTTAGCAATCGATATCGAAATGCTTCAAACCATTACTTTAACATATTTAAGTTAATTAATCTTCTTAACGTATTGAAGGTGATATATAGCTATGGTGGCATAACGACAGTACATTTGGAAGAACTCCGTAATCTTATATTTAGGTATAAAGTCGATTTTCTTGTATATGCTCTTATAACAATCGATATCGAAATGCTTCAAATCATTAGATTAACATACTTAAGTTAATAAACCTTCTTTAACGAACTGAAGTTGGCATAAATCCATGGCGGCATAACGGCAGTGAATTTAGAATATTTCCGTAATCTTATATTTAGGTATAAAGTCGATTTTCTTGTATATGCTCTTATAACAATCGATATCGAAATGAATCAAATCATTAGTTTAACATATTAAAGTTAATTAACCTTCTTTAATGAACTGAAGTTGGCATAAATCCATGGCGGCATAACGGCACTGCATGAATAATTCCGTAATCTTATATTTAGGCATAAAGTCGATTTTCTTACATTTACACAATAAGCAATCGATATCGAAATGCTTCAAATCATTAGTTTAACATATTTAAGTTAATAAACTTTTTTTAACTTACTGAAGTCTGCACAAAGCTTTAACGGTATAACGGCAGTGCATTTTGGAGAATTCCGTTATCTTATATTTAGGTATAAAGTCGATTTTCTTGTATATACACATTTAGCAATCGATATCGAAATGCCTCAAATCATAAGTTAAACATATTTAAGTTAATTAACCCCCTTTATCTTACTGAAGTCTACAAGCGCCTTAACGGCATAACGGCAGTGCATGTAGAAGAATTCCGTTATCATATATTTAGGTATAAAGTCGATTTTCTTGTACATACACATTTAGCAATCGATATCGAAATGCCTCAAATCATTAGTTTAACATATTTAAGTTAATTAACCCTTTTTATCTTACTGAAGTCTACAAGCGCCTTAACGGCATAACGGCAGTGCATTTAGGAGAATTCCGTAATCTTATATTTAGGTATAAAGTCGATTTTCTTGTATATACACATTTAGCAATCGATATCGAAATGCCTCAAATCATTAGTTTAACATATTTAAGATAATTAACCCCCTTTATCTTACTAAAGTCTACAAGCGCCTTAACGGCATAACGGCAGCGCATGTAGAAGAATTCCGTTATCATATATTTAGGTATAAAGTCGATTTTCTTGTACATACACATTTAGCAATCGATATCGAAATGCCTCAAATCATTAGTTTAACATATTTAAGTTAATTAACCCTCTTTATCTTACTAAAGTTCACAAAAGCCTTAACGTCATAACGGCAGTGCATTTGGAAGAATTCCGTAATCTTATATTTAGGTATAAAGTCGATTTTCTTGTATATACTAATTTAGCAATCGATATCGCAATGAGTCAAATCATTAGTTTAACATATTAAAGTTAATTAACCTTCTTTAACGAACTGAAGTTGGCATAAATCCATGGCGGCATAACGGCACTGCATGAATAATTCCGTAATCTTATATTTAGGTATAAAGTCGATTTTCTTGTATATACTCATTTAGCAATCGATATCGAAATGCTTCAAATCATTAGTTTAACATATTTAAGTTAATTAACCCTCTTTATCTTACTGAAGTCTACAAGCGCCTTAACGGCATAACGGCAGTGCATTTAGGAGAATTCCGTAATCTTATATTTAGGTATAAAGTCGATTTTCTTGTATATACACATTTAGCAATCGATATCGAAATGCCTCAAATCATTAGTTTAATATATTTAAGTTAATTAACCCCCTTTATCTTACTGAAGTCTACAAGCGCCTTAACGGCATAACGGCAGTGCATGTAGAAGAATTCCGTTATCATATATTTAGGTATAAAGTCGATTTTCTTGTACATGCACATTTAGCAATCGATATCGAAATGCCTCAAATCATTAGTTTAACATATTTAAGTTAATTAACCCTCTTTATCTTACTAAAGTCTACAAAAGCCTTAACGGCATAACGGCAGTACATTTGGAAGAATTCCGTAATCTTATATTTAGGTATAAAGTCGATTTTCTCGTATATACTCATTTAGCAATCGATATCGAAATGAATCAAATCATTAGTTTAACATATTAAAGTTAATTAACCTTCTTTAATGAACTGAAGTTGGCATAAATCCATGGCGGCATAACGGCACTGCATGAATAATTCCGTAATCTTATATTTAGGTATAAAGTCGATTTTCTTGTATATACGCATTAAGCAATCGATATCGAAATGCTTCAAATCATTAGTTTAACATACTTAAGTCAATAAACTTTTTTTAGCTTACTGAAGTCTACACAAAGCCTTAACGGTATAACGGCAGTGCATTTAGGAGAATTCCGTAATCTTATATTTAGGTGTAAAGTCGATTTTCTTGTATATACTCTTTTAGCAATCGATATCAAAATGCTTCAAATCATTAGTTTAACATATTTAATTTAATAAACCTTTTTTAACGAACGGAAGTTGGCATAAATCCATGGCGTCATAACGGCAGTGCATTTAGAATAATTCCGTAATCTTATATTTAGGTATAAAGTCGATTTTCGTAACTTTACACAATAAGCAATCGATATCGAAATGCTTCAAATCATTAGTTTAACATATTTAAGTTAATAAATTTTTTTTGGCTTACTGAAGTCTACACAAAGCCTTAACGGTATAACGGCATTGCATTTAGGAGAATTCCGTAATCTTATATTTAGGTATAAAGTCGATTTTATTGGATTTACTCTTTTAGCAATCGATATCGAAATGCTTCAAATTATTAGTTTAACATATTTAAGTTAATTAACCCTCTTTATCTTACTGAAGTCTACAAACGCCTTAACGGCATAACGGCAAAGTATTTAGAAGAATTACGTAATCTTATATTTAGGTATAAAGTCGATTTTGTTGTATATACACATCTAACATTCGATATCGAAATGCTTCAAATCATTAGTTTAGCATAGTTAAGTTAATTAACCCTCTTTATCTTATTTAAGTCTTCAAAAGCCTTAACGGCATAACGGCAGTGCATTTGGAAGAATTCCGTTATCATATATTTAGGTATAAAGTCGATTTTCTTGTACATACACATTTAGCAATCGATATCGAAATGCCTCAAATCATTAGTTTAACATGATTAAGTTAATTAACCCTCTTTATCTTACTGAAGTCTACAAGCGCCTTAACGGCATAACGGCAGTGTATTTAGGAGAATTCCGTAATCTTATATTTAGGTATAAAGTCGATTTTCTTGTATATATGCATTATGCAATCGATTTCGAAATGCTTCTAATAACTGGTGTTACATACCTAAGTAAATAAGCCTTCTTTAACGAACTGAAGTTAACATAAAGTCATAACGGCATAAGCTCATATTTAGGTATAAAGTCGATTTTGTTGTATATACGCATTTAGCAATCGATATCGAAATGCTTCAAATCATTAGTTTATCAAGTTAAGTTAATTAACCTTCTTTAACGTATTGAAGGTGATATAAAGCCATGGCGGCATTACGACAGTACATTTGGAATAATTCCGTTATCTTATATTTAGGTAGAAAGTCGATTTTCTTGTACATATGCATTAAGCCATCGATTTCGAAATGCTGCAAATAACTGGTGTAACAATCTAAGTTAATAAACCTTCTTAAACGAACTGAAGTTAACATAAAGCCATAACGGCATAACGGCAGTGCATTTAGAAGAACTAAGTAATATTATATTTAGGTATTAAGTCGATTATCTTAGATATACACATTTAGCAATCGATATCGAAATGCCTCAAATCATTAGTTTAACATATTTAAGTTAATTAGCCCTCTTTATCTTACTGAAGTCTAAAAAAGCCTTAACGGCATAATTCCGTTATCATATATTTAGGTATAAAGTCGATTTTCTTGTATATACACATTTAGCAATCGATATCGAAATGCCTCAAATCATTAGTTTAACATATTTAAGTTAATTAACCCCCTTTATCTTACTGAAGTCTACAAGCGCCTTAACGACATAACGGCAGTGCATGTAGAAGAATTCCGTTATCATATATTTAGGTATAAAGTCGATTTTCTTGTACATACACATTTAGCAATCGATATCGAAATGCCTCAAATCATTAGTTTAACATATTTAAGTTAATTAACCCTCTTTATCTTACTAAAGTCTACAAAAGCCTTAACGGCATAACGGCAGTGCATTTGGAAGAATTCCGTAATCTTATATTTAGGTATAAAGTCGATTTTCTTGTATATACTCATTTAGCAAACGATATCGAAATGCTTCAAATCATTAGTTTAACATATTAAAGTTAATTAACCTTCTTTAACGAACTGAAGTTGGCATAAATCCATGGCGGCATAACGGCAGTGCATTCATAATTATTCCGAAATCTTATATTTAGGTATAAAGTCGATTTTCTTGCATATATGCATTTGGCAATCGATATCGAAATGCTTCAAATCATTTGTTTAACATATTTAAGTTAATTAACCCTCTTTATCTTATTAAAGTCTACAAAAGCCTTAACGGCATAACGGCAGTGCATTTGGAAAAATTCCGTTATCTTATATTTAGGTATAAAGTCGATTTTCTTGTATATACTCATTTAGCTATCGATATCGAAATGCTTCAAATCATTAGTTTAACATATTTAGGTTAATAAACCTTCTTTAACGAACTGAAGTTAATATAAAGCCATACCGGCAGTGCATTTAGAAGAATTACGTAATCTTATATTCAGGTATGAATTCGATTTTCTTGTATATACTCATTTGGCAATCGATATCGAAATACTTCAAATCATTAGTTTAACATATTTAGGTTAATAAACCTTCTTTAACGAACTGAAGTTTGCATAAATCCATGGCGGTATAACGGCAAAGCATTTGGAAGAATTCCATGTAAGATAAAGAGGATTAATTTACTTAAATATGTTAAACTAATGACTAATGGTGTAAATACAAGAAAATCGAATATATACTTAAATATAAAATTACGGAATTCTTCTACATGCACTGTCGTTATGTCGCCGTGGCTTTATATCACCTTCATTACGTTAAAGAAAGTTAATTAACTTAATTATGTTAAACTAATGATTTGAAGCATTTCGATACCGATTGCTACAAGTGTAAATACAAGAAAATCGACTTTATACCTAAATATAAGATAACGGAATTCTTTTAAATGCACTGCCGTTATGCCGTTAGGGCTTTTGTAGACTTCAGTAAGATAAAGAGGGTTAACTAACTTAAATATATACAAGAAAATCGACTTTATACCTAAATATAAGATTATGGAATTCTTCCAAATGCACTGCCGTTATACCGTTATGGCTTTATGTAAACTTCAGTGCGTTAAAGAAGGTTTATTAACTTAAATATGTTAAACTTATGATTTGAAGTATTTCGATATCGATTGCTAAATGAGTATATACAAGAAAATCGACTTTATACCTAAATATTTGATAACGGAATTCTTCTACATGCACTGCCGTTATGCCGTTAGGGCTTTATATTAACTTCAGTTCGTTAAAGAAGGTTTATTAACTTAAATATGTTAAACCAGTTATTTGAAGCATTTCGATATCGATTGCTTAATGCATATATACAAGAAAATCGACTTTATACCTAAATATAAGACTACGGAGTTCTTCCAAATGTACTGTCGTTATGCCGCCATGGCTCTTTATCAACTTCAATACGTTAAAGAAGGTTAATTAACTTAAATATGTTAAACTAAGGATTTGAAGCATATCGATATCGCTTGCTAAATGTGTATATACAAGAAAATCGAATTTATACCTAAATATAAGATAACGGAATTCTTCTAAATGCACTGCCGTTATGCCGTTAAGGCTTTATGTAGACTTCAGTGCGTTAAAGAAGTTTTATTAACTTAAATATGTTAAACTAATGATTTGAAGTATTTCGATATCGACTGCTGAATGTGTATATACAAGAAAATCGACTTTATACCTAAATATAAGATTACGGAATTCTTCCAAATGTACTGTCGTTATGCCGCCATGGCTTTGTATCAACTTCAATAAGTTAAAGAAGTATAATTATTTTAAATATGTTAAACTAATGGTTTGAAGCATTTTGATATCGCTTGCTAAATGAGTATATACAAGAGAGTCATATTTATACCTAAATATAAGATAACGGAATTCTTCTAAATGCAGTGCAGTTAAACCGTTAAGGCTTTATGTAGACTTCAGTGCGTTAAAGAATTTTTATTAAATTAAATATGTTAAACTAAAGATTTGAGGCATTTCGATATCGAATGCTAAATGTGTATATACATACAAGAAAATCGACATTACACCTATATATAAGATTACGGAATTCTTCTACATGCACTGTCGTTCTGCCGCCATGGCTTTATATCAACTTCAATACGTTAAAGAAGGTTAATTAACTTAAATTGTTAAACTAATGATTTGAAGCATTTCGATATCGATTTCTAAATGCATATATACAAGAAAGTCTAATTTATACCTAAATTTAAAATTACGGAATTCTTCTAAATGCAGTGCAGTTTTTCCGTTAAGGCTTTATGAAGACTTCAGTGCGTTAAAGAAGGTAAATTAACCTAAATATGCTAAACCTGTTATTTGAAGCATTTCGATATCGATTGCTAAATGTGTATATACAAGAAAATCGAATTTATACCTAAACAAAAGATTACGGAATTCTTCTACATGCACTGCGTTAAAGAAGCCTTATTAACTTAAATATGTTAAAATAATGATTTGAAGCATTTCGATGTCGATTGCTAAATAAGTATATGCAAGAAAATCGACTTTATACCTAAATATAAGATTACGTTATACTTCAAAATGCACTGCCGTTATGCCGGTAAGGCTTTACGTAGACTTAAGTAAGACAAAGAGGGTAAATTAACTTAAACATGTTAAACTAATGATTTGAAGCATTTCGATATTGATTGCTAAATGTGTTTATACAACAAAATCGATTTTATACCTAAATATAAAATTACGGAATTCTTCTACTTGCACTGCCGTTATGCCGCCATGGCTTAATGTCACCTTCGGTAGGTTAAAGATGGTAATTTAACTTAAATATGTTAAACTAATGATTTGAATCATTTCGATATCGATTGCTAAATGTGCTAGTACAAGAAACTTGATTTTATACCTAAACATAGGATAACGGAATTCTTCCAAATGCACTGCCGTTATTCCGCCATGACCTTATGTTAACTTCAGTTAGTTAAAGAAGGTTTATTAACTTAAATATGTTAAACCAGTTATTTGAAGCACTTCGATATCGATTGCTTAATGCATATATACAAGAAAATCGACTTTATACCTAAATATAAGAATACGGAATTCTTCCAAATTACTGTCGTTATGGCGCCATGGCTTTATTTCACCTTCAATACGTTAAAGATGGTTAATTAACTTAAATATGTTAAACTAATGATTTGAAGCATTTCGATATCGATTTCTAAATGCATATTTACAAGAAAATCGTTTTTATACCTAAATATAAGATAACGGAATTCTTCTAAATGCACTGCCGTTATGCCGTTAAGGCTTTATGTAGACTTCAGTGAGTTAAAGAAGGTTTATTAACTTAAATATGTTAAACTAATGATTTGAAGCATTTCGATATCGATTGCTAAATGTGTATATACAAGAAAATCGACTTTATACCTAAATATAAGATTACGGAATTCTTCTAAATGCTCTGCCGTTATGCCGCCATGGCTTTAAGCCAACTTCCGTTCGTTAAAGAAAGTTTATTAACTTAAATATGCTAAACTATTGATTTGAAGCATTTCGATATCGATTGCTTAATGTGTATATACAAGAAAATCGACTCTATACCTAAATATAAGACTACGGAATTCTTCAAAATGAACTGTCGTTATGCCGCCATGGCTTTATATCAACTACAATACGTTAAAGAAGGTTAATTAACTTAAATATGTTAAACTAATGATTTGAAGCATTTCGATATCGATTGCTAAATGAGTATATACAAGAAAATCGACTTTATACTTAAATATAAGATTACATAATTCTTCTAAATGCTTTGCCGTTATGCCGTTAAGGCTTTATGTAGACTTCAGTGAGTTAAAGAAGGTTTATTAACTTAAATATGTTAAACTAATGATTTGAAGCATTTCGATATCGATTGCTAAATGTGTATATACAAGAAAATCGACTTTATACCTAAATATAAGATTAAGGAATTCTTCCAAATGTACTGTTGTTATGCCGCCATGGTTTGTATCAACTTCAATACGTTAAAGAAGATTAATTATCTTAATTATCTTAAACTAATGATTTGAAGCATTTCGATATCGATTGCTAAATGTGTATATACAAGAAAATCGACTTTATACCTAGTTATAAGATTACGGAATTCTTCCAAATGTACTGTCGTTATGCCGCCAAGGTTTGTATTAACTTCAATACGTTAAAGAAGGTTAATTATTTTAAATATGTTAAACTAATGATTTGAAGCATTTCGATATCGATTGCTAAATGTGTATATACAAGAAAATCGACTTTATACCCAAATATAAAATTATAACATTACGGAGTTCTTCTAAATGCACTGCCGTTATACCGTTAAGGCTTTATGTAGACCTCATTAAGCTAAAAAATGTTTATTAACTTATTATGTTAAACTAATGATTTGAAGCATTTCGATATCGATTGCTAAATGTGTATATACAAAAAAATCGAATTTATACCTAAATATAAGATGTTATGCCGCCATGGCTTTGTGTAAACTTCAGTACGTTAAAGTAGGTTTGTTAACTTAAATATGTTAAACTAATGATTTGAAGCATTTCTAAATCGATTGCTAAATATGTATATACAAAAAAATCGAATTTATACCTAAACATAAGATTACGGAATTCTTCTACATGCACTGCCGTTATGCCGCCATGGCTTTGTGTTAACTTCAGTGCGTTAAAGTAGGTTTGTTAACTTAAATATTTTAAACTATTGATTTGAAGCATTTCTATATCGATTGCTTAATCAGTATATACAAGAAAATCGACTTTATACCTAAATATAAGATTACGTAATTCTTCTAAATGCTTTGCCGTTATAACGTTAAGGCGTTTGTAGACTTCAGTAAGATAAAGAGGGTTAATTAACTTAAATATGTTAAACTAATGATTTGAGGCATTTCGATATCGATTGCTAAATGTGCATATACAAGAAAATCGACTTTATACCTAAATATAAGATTACGGAATTCTTCTAAATTACTGTCGTTATGGCGCCATGGCTTTATTTCACCTTCAATATGTTAAAGAAGGTTAATTAACTTTAATATGTTAAACTAATGATTTAAAGCATTTCGATATCGATTGCTAAATGATAATATACAACAAAATCGACTTTATACCTAAATATAAGATTACGGAATTCTTCCAAATGTACTGTCGTTATGCCGAAATGGCTTTATATAAACTTCAATACGTTAAAGAAGGTTAATTAACTTAGATTTGTTAAACTAATGATTTGAAGCATTTCGATATCGATTGCTAAATGTGTATATACAAAAAAATCGAATTTATACCTAAATATAAGATGTTATGCCGCCATGGCTTTGTGTAAACTTCAGTACGTTAAAGTAGGATTGTTAACTTAAATATGTTAAACTAATGATTTGAAGCATTTCTAAATCGATTGCTAGATGCATATGTACAAGAAAATCGACTTCATACATAAATATAAGATTACGAAATTCTTCCAAATGTACTGTCGTTATGTCGCCATGGCTTTATATTACCTTCAATACGTTAAAGAAGGTTAATTAACTTAAATATGTCAAACTAATGAGTTGAAGATTTCCGAAATCGATTGCTAAATGCATATATACAACAAAATCGACTTAATACCTAAATATAAGATTACGGAATTCTTCCAAATGTACTGTCGTTATGCCGCTATGGCTTTATATCAACTTCAATACGTTAAAGAAGGTTAATTAACTTAAATTTGTTAAACTAATGATTTGAAGCATTTCGGTATCAATTGCTAAATGTGTATATACAAAAAAATCGAATTTATACCTAAACATAAGATTACGGAATTCTTCTACATGCACTGCCGTTATGCCGCCATGGCTTTGTGTTAACTTCAGTGCGTTAAAGAAAGTTTATTAACTTAAATATGTTAAACTAGTGATTTGAAGCATTTCGATATCGATTGATAAATGTGTTGTAACGAAGCTTTTTGCTGCCCCTGCCTCTTACAAGTATAATTGCTGAGGTATACTCGCCGTGTCCAGGGTTCGTTACAATAAATTTGTAAGTGTTGGGGCTCTTCTGCGAATCGTTCTTTATTTATTTCAATTTATAGTAATATCTAATATAATATATTAATTCAAGTCACAAAACGTCTCCTGCGTTGTACAGTCGTCGCCCGAGGACGGCGCTGTTAGGGTTACGGTTCGATGTGCTCCGTTAGGGCAATACCGTTTCCCCGCTCTGCCGCGCTCCTGGGTGCTAGATGACTTGCTGCTCCGTACCGCTTCAATCACGCTCTGCTGCTTCTGCCGACGCTCGTGTGGGCTTCCCTATCGCTGCCCTGCTATACGCGTTCACCCTCGCGTGCTACGCCGACTACGCTCGGCTACTTCTGCCGACGCTCGCGTAGGCTTCACTAACTAGACGACTTACTTTTAAAGATCCCGGATCACGGAAGACTGTCTTAGCGACCGCGATGTTAACGGTTGAGTCGGTCAGAGGATAAACTCACTACCGAGCTCACCCTTAACATCCGGCGTTCACAGCTCAGGGTACCAAGACTAGCCAGAGGATAAACTCGCTGCGTAGTCTGATGCCAAAACGTGTGTACGCTGTCACAGTCCCGTGCTGAATGCCTGATCGTCCGCCATCTAACTACCCACCAAGCCTGTGTTGCGTTCTAGCACATTCGCAACATGTTGCGTTGGGATGGCGTGTGTTGCTGGGATGGCGTGTGTTGCTGGCGGTGGTGTGATTTTACCGCTGCTGTTGTTTCGTCTGCTTGTCTGGTTTGCGTGGCGTGTTTTTACCGCTGCGTATGCATTCTTGTTGTCCTTTTATCTGCATGTCTGGTATCTCCATCTTCTTGGCGTGGTTTTACCGCTGCGTATATATGCTTGTGAACAGTAGGGTGGGCCTTTGTGTGGACTAAATTCTATATAAGATATTTAGTTCTCACAGTGTATATACAAGAAAATCGACTTTATACTTAAATATAAGATTACGAAATTCTCCCAAATTCACTGCCGTTATACCGTTATGGCTTTATGTAAACTTCAGTAAGATAAAGAAGGTTAATTAACTTAAATATGTTAAACTAATGATTTGAAGCATTTCGATATCGATTGCTAAATGCGTATATACAAGAAAATCGACTTTATACCTAAATATATGATTACGGAATTATTCTAAATGCACTGCAGTTATGCCGCCATGGATTTATGCCAACTTCAGTTCGTTAAAGAAGGTTTATTAACTTAAATATGTTAAACTAATGATTTGAAGCATTTCGATATCGATTGCTAAATGAGAATATACAAGAAAATCGACTATGTACCTAAATATAAGATTACGGAATTCTTCCAAATGCACTGCCGTTATGCCGTTAAGGCTTTTGTAGACTTTAGTAAGATAAAGAAGGTTAATTAACTTAAATATGTTAAACTAATGATTTGAAACATTTCGATATGGATTTCTAAATGTGTATAAACAAAATCGATTTTATACCTAAATATAAAATTACGGAATTCTTCTACATGCACTGCCGTTATGCCGCCATGGCTTCATGTCACCTTCGGTAGGTTAAAGAAGGTAATTTAACTTAAATATGTTAAACTAATGATTTGAAGCATTTCGATATTGATTGCTAAATGTGCTAATACAAGAAACTTGACTTTATACCTAACATTGGATAACGGAATTCTTCCAAATGCACTGCCGTTATTCCGCCATGGCTTTATGTCAACTTCAGTTCGTTAAAGTAGGTTTGTTTACTTAAATATGTTAAACTAATGATTTGAAGCATTTCGATATCGATCTCTAAATGCATATATAAAAGAAAATCGACTTTATACCTAAATATAAGATTTCGGAATTCTTCCAAATTACTGTCGTTATGGCGCCGTGGCTCTATTTCACCTTCAATTCGTTAAAGATGGTTAATTAACTTAAATATGTTAAACTAATGATTTGAAGCATTTAGATATCGATTGCTAAATGTGTATATACAAAAAAATCGAATTTATACCTAAATATAAGATTACGGATTTCTTCTACATGCACTGCCGTTATGCCGCCATGGCTTTGTGTTAACTTCAGTGCGTTAAAGTAGGTTTGTTAACGTAAATATGTCAAACTAATGATTTGAAGCATTTCGATATCGATTGTTAATGCGTATATACAAGAAAATCGACTTTATACCTAAATATAAGATTACGGAATTCTTCTAAATGCACTGCCGTTATGCCGTTAAGGCTTTTGTAGACTTCAGTAAGATAAGGAGGGTTAATGAACTTAAATATGTTAAACTTATGATTTGTGGCATTTCGATATCGATTGCTAAATGTGTATATACAAGAAAATCGACTTTATACCTAAATATAAGATTACGGAATTCTTCCAAATGTACTGTCGTTATGCCGCCATGGCTATATATCAACTTCAATATGTTAAAGAAGGTCAATTAACTTAAATATGTTAAACTAATGATTTGAGGCATTTCGATATCGATTGCTAAATGTGAATATACAACAAAATCGACTTTATACCTAAATATAAGATTACGAAATTCTCACAAATGCACTGCTGTTATACCGTTATGGCTTTATGTAAACTTCAGTAAGATAAAGAAGGTTAATTAACTTAAATATGTTAAACTAATGATTTGAAGCATTTCGATATCGATTGCTAAATGCGTATATACAAGAAAATCGATTTTATACCTAAATATAAGATTACGGAATTATTATAAATGC
>JAPZAG010000624.1:0-23920 GCA_027475135.1 Bactrocera correcta
TTGTATGTATATAAAAAATCGACTATACCTAAATATAAGAAACGAATTCTTCAAATCTGCCGTTATGCTTAAGCTTTGTAGACTTAGAAGATAAAGAGGTTATACTTAAATATGTTAACTAATGATTTGAGCATTTCGATATCGATTCTAAATGTATAAAAAATCGACTTTATACCTAAATATAAGTTACGAATTCTTCTAATGCTGCCGTTATGCTTAAGGCGTTTGTAGACTTCAGTAAGATAAAGGGTATAACTTAAATATGTAAACTATGATTTGAGGCATTTCGATATCGATTGCTAAATGTGTATTACAATCGACTTATACCTAAATATAGATAACGGAATTCTTCAATGCACTGCCGTTATGCCGTTAAGGCTTTGTAGACTTAGTAAGATAAAGGGTTAATTAACTTAAATATTTAAACTAATGATTTGAGGCATTAGTATATACAAGAAAATCGACTTTATACCTAAATATAAGATTACGTAATTCTTCTACATGCACTGCCGTTATGCCGTTAAGGCGTTTGTAGACTTCAGTAAGATAAAGGGGGTTAGCTAACTTAAATATGTAAAACTTATGATTTGAGGCATTTCGATATCGATTGCTAAATGTGTATATACAAGAAAATCGACTTAATACCTAAATATAAGATAACGGAATTCTTCCAAATGCACTGCCGTTATGCCGTTAAGGCTTTTGTAGACTTTAGTAAGATAAAGAGGGTTAATTAACTTAAATATGTTAAACTAATGATTTGAGGCATTTCGATATCGATTGCTAAATGTTTATATACAAGAAATCCGAATTTTTACCTAAATATATGATAACGGAATTCTTCTACATGCACTGCCGTTATGCCGTTAAGGCGTTTGTAGACTTCAGTAAGATAAAGGGGGTTAGCTAACTTAAATATGTTAAACTAATGATTTGAGGCATTTCGATATCGATTGCTAAATGTGTATATACAAGAAAATCGACTTAATACCTAAATATAAGATAACGGAATTCTTCCAAATGCACTGCCGTTATGCCGTTAAGGCTTTTGTAGACTTCAGTAAGATAAAGAGGGTTAATTAACTTAAATATGTTAAACTAATGATTTGAGGCATTTCGATATCGATTGCTAAATGTTTATATACAAGAAAGTCGACTTTATACCTAAATATGTGATAACGGAATTCTTCTACATGAACTGCCGTTATGCCGTTAAGGCGTTTGTAGACTTCAGTAAGATAAAGGGGGTTAATTAACTTAAATATGTTAAACTAATGATTTGAGTCATTTCGATATCGATTGCTAAATGTGTATATACAAGAAAATCGACTTTATACCTAAATATAAGGTTACGGAATTCTTCCAAATGCACTGCCGTTATACCGTTATGGTTTTATGTTACCTTCAGTTAGTTAAAGAGGGTGTTGCGTCATGCGACTTTACAAATCAAAAGATATATTTTAAGAACTTAATTTGTTAAAATAATTGTATGCATTATAAAATCTTTTACATTATGTAAAATACTTACGAATTTTATAATATACAAGTATAACCATAATCTACTACTTAGGTACTAGAATAATCTATTACAATGAATTTAAGATGCTGAATTGAATTAGAACTATATACTTACCCCTTTTTTGTATACATACTTACCTCTAGTCTAAGCCGTTAGGTTAAGATTTAGGCTAACTAATGAACTGTTGGAATAAAGATTATCATTGTATTAAAGACTATAATCGCGAACGGACGTTCTTTTTTAACCGGGATTTTTTAAACCGAAATAGCACAGGCAATTAGCTTTTAGTTGCGCATACTAGTGAGTCCAACGTGTAGAACTTCAACCGTAAAAAAGCTTAAGGTTTTTTCATGGCGCCCGAGCAGGGACCCAGTGCGTGGCTGTAAATAATTTTCGAAAAAAGTAAAACGTATTAATTTAATTTCTAACGCGTGAGCAATTGCCTGTGAATTTTTAATTTCTTTCGGTTTCGGTCGAGTGCAAGTGACTAAAGTGACAAATACTAAAAATAAATGTCTGGACAAAGACATTAAAAATAAAAATAAAATATATCTACATAGATATACATACATATATGTATATATAAAAAATTTAAAAACAAATTTTTACATTAAAAAATATACATATCGCTCATTTGCTGCAAGACCGGCATAAATCAAAAAACGTGATTTTTGAGTTAATACTGCAGAATTGTTCGTTATATCATACTTCATGTTGAGTGAAAAATTCATATGAATACCTCTTATATGCTCCGCTTGAGAAGAGAATATGTTTCCTATTTTCCGTCAGTGGCTTGTGAAAAATATATAATAGTATAACACTTGGAGGATACATACATATATGTAAAATAATTGCGAAGTGCACACATATGGACACACACTGAAGTGAATAAAAACGAAGTGGTAAATCTAAACATAAAGAAAATAAAATACAAATTAACCAAATTAAAAGTTAAAAAAAAAAAAGCAACTGAGAGAAACGTTTTGTGAAGTGGGTGGTGAAAACACAATATAATACATAAGAAAAGGAGAGAAACCAAAGGTGGATAAATCGGTTAAACGGCATACAGTGGAGTGTGAAAATAAAAGCAGTATTGAAATAAGCGTTTACATTTTTCTGCGTGGTGATTTCTGCTAAAGGTGGTGGTTACACAGTTAGTGCATTATATTAAAAAACTACCGCCAAAAACATAAAGTGCCGTTGCTAAACATAAGCAAAATAAAAAGAGTGTCGTGAGTGCCGCTAAAAAGTGCCGGAAAAGAGGTACAACCCGTTAAAAGAAAAGTGCCGTAAAACTAAAAACCGATAACTTTGGCCGTTAAAACGTTAGACTATTTGTGGGAACATCACGTCGGTACCGAACGGGCTTGCGTCAACACCATCGTCCCACTGCTGCTGCGTCAACGGATTCTCGCCGCTGCTGCGTCAACGTCAACACCATCGTCCCACCGCTGCTGCGTCAACGCGGATTCTCGCCGCTGCCAAGTCAACGTCAACAACACCGTCGCTGCTAACGTCGACGCCAGATCCGTCTCTTCGTGGGAATGAGCTGCAATTGCATTCTCTGCAAAAGGGAAGTGAACGCAGGCAAACCGCCTATGCATTCACAACAGGTAACGAGTGCGAATCACTGAAAGTGGTGCGAATAAAAAAAAAAAAACGAAAATTAAAAAACAAAAAAGAGCAAGTGCACACTTTCAGTTTTTGGCTCTCCCTCTTTTCACATTTTTTTACATACGTATATTTTCTTATTGCATATATTTATATTTTAATATTCGCATACGTATATATACATACACATGTACATAAGCATTTATGCATCTATGCATCTATGCATCTACGTAAGTGAAAGAGGGATCGTGAGATTTGCGGTAGCGTTCTTAATTGAACATTAAGGTGCGACATTTTATATCTTGCAGACAAAAAATTTTTAAAATTTTAAACGAAATAAAGTTTTACGGTTCTTTGGAAAATTTTCTCGCTTAAAAAAAAAAAACATTTTAAAGAACGTTCAATTGTGCTATTGCTTATTTTGCATACTTCATAGGTTCGGCTTTCGTATACTTGGGAACCGATATCATTTTTTCTCGTTCTCGTAACCGATTCCAAATATATTTGTTGCCAACCTTTATTGCTTTTGGTCTGGCTTTCGTATATTTCGGAATCGCTATACATATATTTTTCGTTTTCGTTATCGATCCCTAATATATCTGTTGCCAACCTGTATATTTTTTTTTTCCGGAAATTTAATTTAACAAGCAAAAATGAGCAAGCCAAAGCCAACTACCGCCAACCTCTCTCCGAGTAAGGAGTTGATCGACTTAAAATCATTAAAGCGTCAAAGGACGGTGGCGAAAAGTAGCATTTTGCGAATAAACACGGGTCTTCTAGAAAAAACGATGTCATTAGTTCCAATCGAATTGGAATGTCGTCTTGACATACTAAACTCACATAGTGAGAAATTGATGAAATGCCAATCTAAAATTGAAGAGATTGATGAAGACGACATGGCCCGAGGGGAGTTAGAGGACATAATTGTAGAAACAAAATCTATAATTAAAACAATTTTGGCCAAAAATAGAACATCTATTGCTGAAACATCGTTCGTAACGTCTCACAGCTCAAGGCTCCCAAAAATGAATTTGCCGAAATTCAAGGGAGAATATTCGGAATTTAAAAATTTCATGAGTTTGTTTGAGAGTTTGGTTCACAATGATCCAAACATCCCAGATATTGAAAAATTTAACCATCTGGTTAATTGTCTATCTGGGGAGGCTCTAGGCACGGTAAAAGCTTTTCAAATATCGGATGAAAACTATCCGAAGGCGTTGGCAAATCTCAAAAAGGTTTATGACAATAAATGTTTGATTTTTTTTAATACGATTTCAAAACTTTTTGAGCTGCCAACTATCCCTAAGCCATCAGCCCCTTCATTGCGCGCGATGATTGATGAAGTGTCGGCTGTATATGACTCATTGCTATCGCTGGGCGATGAGAAACAAATCACAAATGCGATAATTATTCACATAGTCATGACAAAAGTTGACTCTGCCACCCGATCAAAGTGGGAAGAACAGCTGGATTACGACAAGTTACCATTGTGGAAGGATTGTGAAGCTATTTTAAATAGACGGTACCAGCACCTATCAGCTGAAGGCGCATCATCTTCGAGGACGAGACCCATAGTGCCAGCCAGCGCGAACCACGTGAAGCAGCCTCACATGAATGGAACTAAATCCGCTTTAGTTGCAGCGAATACAAAGCAGCCAACATGCCAGCAGTGTAAATCGAAGGACCACTACTTAACAGCTTGCCCCACTTTTAAAACTCTCTCTGTTCAACAGAGATTTGAGTTTGTCAAATCAGTGCCCTTATGCATAAATTGTTTGCGTAAGGGACATACGGTATCCAAATGCAGAGCGGATCGATGTCGCGTGTGTAATCGGTCCCACCACACCTTACTGCACCAGTATCCTGTATCCTTCGCTGCTGAGCCTCATCCGCAACCAACAACAACTACACACGCAATGCATACAATAAGTGTGCCTGATCGAGTAATGTTGGCAACAGCAGTTATTCTGGTGAGATCAAGCTGTGGAGAGTACCTGCCCGCAAGAGCCTTGCTGGACTCGGGAAGTCAAGTCAACTTTATAACGGAGGATTTGGCCCAAAAACTGCGGATTCGACACCAAAACAGGACTTTAAATATTATTGGGATTGGTAATTCAAGTACAAAAGATGGGGCCAAATTAAGCGCATTTGTGAAATCGCGCGTAAATAATTATGAATTTTCGGCGGAATTCTGGATTATGCGATGTATTTCGGCTAATCATCCAGACCATACCATTAATATTAATGGTTGGAAAATTCCGCACAATATTAAATTGGCGGATCCAGAATTCCAAACATCTCAAAAGATCGATATGTTATTAGGGGCGGAAACCTTTTTCGATTTATTAGCGGTTGGTCAAATTAAAAGTGGCCCTAATCAACCAACGCTACAGAAAACTCTTTTGGGATGGATTGTTTCTGGCAAATATGTCAGCAGTCTTAGTCCTCCTCCCGAAGTAAAACGCACATTATGCCAAACTGAAGAAGACTTAACGTCAATAGATTCAGTAGTCCAAAAATTCTGGGCTCTGGAGGAACTTCCTTCAGAAACAATTGGCAACAAATTCACACCTGAACAAAATGAGTGTGAACAATTTTTCGTCAATACAACTGAAGTATTACCTTCAGGAAGGCTTCAAGTCAGAATGCCCTTTAAAGCTGACCGTAAGTTACTCGGTCACTCCTATGAAATCGCAGTTCGGCGGTTTCAGGCCCTGGAGAGGAAAACATTGAAAGATCCAGAACTTCGTAAAATGTATCTGGACTTCATGAATGAGTATAAAGCGCTGGGTCACATGAGCCCAACAAATAATAAGATCCCGAGTGAACCACACTATTTCATTCCGCATCAGTGTGTTTTGAGGCCCGAAAGCACAACAACAAAATTACGAGTTGTCTTTGATGCGTCGAGTCGTACTTCTTCTCAAATTTCATTAAATGAACTTTTGATGGTAGGTCCAACCATCCAAGAAGAATTATATTCAACTCTTCTTCGTTTTCGCTTACATAAGTATGCACTAACAGCGGACATTACTAAAATGTACCGTCAAATAATTATGCATGAAGAAGACAGAAATTGTCAGCTTATTGTGTGGAGAGAGCATCCTTCTGAGCAAATTCAAATTTTTCGTCTTAACACCGTAACATACGGCACTGCGCCTGCTCCATTTCTCGCAACACGGTGTTTACAAATGCTCAGTGATGCTAATACAACTAAATACCCACTCGGTTCATTGGCCATTAAAAGAGACTTTTATGTTGATGACTTATTAACAGGATCTGAAAATTTTGAGTCTCTAGATCTTATAAGAAGTGAAGTAATTAAAATATTAAACTCGGCCGGATTCACCTTGACAAAGTGGTTTTCGAACCACCCTAAATTTTTCGACAGTAATTATACTGAAAAGTCATTAAGCTTCAATGACAAAAACTCAACTAAAACACTAGGAATCCATTGGTTGCCGAAAGAGGATTTGTTTCGGTTTGTTTTGGATGCCAATTTTCATGATCTGCGAGCTACTTAACGAAACATACTATCAGTCTCTGCTCGCCTTTTCGATCCTCTTGGATTATTAGCCCCACTAGTTACCAAAGCAAAAATCTTATTGCAAGAGCTTTGGGTCCAAAAACTAGATTGGGATGAGTCGATTCCATTGCGTCTTGATACTAGCTGGCAGAATTTCAAAGCCAACCTATTGCAGCTGTCATCAATTAGCATTCCTCGATACGTAAATCTAGAGTCGAGTGCTATCTGCCAAATACATGGCTTCTCCGACGCTTCAATAAGAGCGTACGGATGCTGCATATATATACGAAGCCAATCTGCTAGTGGTGTCAAATGTATGCTGCTTACTGCAAAATCTAGAGTGGCTCCGCTGAAGACCAAGTCTCTTCCGCGTCTCGAGCTCTCGGCAGCACATCTTCTTGCCAAATTACGGTCACGAATTGCGCCAATGTTGAATCGACAATTTGAAAAAATTATATTTTGGACAGACTCTGAAATCGTATACGCATCCATCGTCATTACAAACCTTTGTTGCAAATAGAGTGTCTGAAATCCAAAAATGGACTGACAATATATATTGGCGACATGTGCCAACAAAACAAAATCCTGCGGATCAAGTGTCTCGGGGTTGCAACGTGGATGAATTGAATAATTCAATATGGTTTGGCGGTCCACAGTTCCTCCTAGAAGACCCCGCTTTATGGCCAATTAACACTCACTTCCAGCTTTCCCCAGACGATGAAGCATTAGAGAAGAAGAAAAATACTTTCACACTAGCCATAAATGTGAAAGAGAATTCACTATTGAACCTTATCGAAAAATTCTCTTCTCATCAAAAATTGCTTCGTGTGGTTGCCTATCTATTACGGTGGATTAGACGACCAAAAATACCTACGGAGGGAAGGCACCTGACATCTGACGAATTACACTTGAGTTTTTTAAAAATTGTTCAGGTAATTCAACATTCGGAATTTGCGAATGAAATCCAAAAACTTACGAAAGGCACCACGCTACCCGCAAACTTGCAAAAACTGAATCCGTTTTTGCATGAGTACTCGGATATGTCGCTTTCATTCAAATTAATCCGAGTAGGAGGTCGCCTTTTAAATGCACCTCTCCCATACGATGCCAAATTCCCATTATTACTAAATAAGAATTCGCACTTCGTTATCAATTATATACGGTTCCTGCACTTTCGAAATCACCACGCAGGGGCAAAAGCGTTGGTTGGGCTTCTTCGAGAACGCATATGGCTGATTAATGCAAGAGAAGCATGCAGTAGAACCGTAAGAAACTGTACACACTGCTTTCATTATAAGCCGAAGTTGCAAACCCAAATAATGGGAAATTTGCCAGTCGAAAGGCTTCGAGCGCTACGACCCTTTCTTATATGTGGCGTAGATTTTTGTGGTCCAATTTATACCACATTAAAAATACGCGGTCGACCACCCGTAAAAACCTATATCGCAGTTTTCGTTTGTTTCACGTCTAAAGCAGTACACTTAGAATTAGTCTCTGACTTATCAACTAATTCCTTTATTTTCGCAGTAAAAAGGTTCATTGGTCGCCGAGGGATGCCACAGACGATATACAGCGACAACGCAACGAACTTCGTCGGCGCCGATCGCAAGTTGCGCGAACTCAAAGAGGCGTTTCTGTCCCAGTCTCCGGAAGTACTGGAATTCGCCGCCGTAGAAGGGTTCAAATTCGCCTTTATACCACCGAGGGCGCCGCACTTCGGCGGGTTATGGGAGGCGGCAGTGAAGTCCGCCAAACACCTCGCCGTGCGCGCAATGGGCAACGTGCTGCTCACCGCCGAAGAGCTAGGAACACTGATAGCCGAAGTGGAGGCCATCCTCAACTCGCGGCCCCTCGCACCGTTAAGCCAGGATCCCAACGATGGCGAAGCATTGACTCCAGCACACCTATTAATAGGGTGCTCCCTCCGAGCCTTACCACCGGCAGAAGTGTCAACGGACCGAGTTCGCTATTGCGAGAGATGGCAACTTGTTTGCTGTCTCAAGCAACAGTTTTGGCGACAGTGGTCCAAAACGTACATTACCAGTCTTCAGCAGCGCAACAAATGGCTGCACCCGAAACGCAACCTGCAGCCCGGCGATCTCGTCCTCGTCCACGAAGACAACACGCCACCGCAGCAGTGGGCACTAGGACGAATCGCCGCAACCGTAGAAGGACGAGACGGAAAGGTGCGAGTGGCAGACGTGGCAACCAAGGCAGGCAACATTAAGCGCCCTATTCACAAGCTCGCCCTGCTGCCTGTCGAAGTTGAAGGATCATGATCCTGTCAAGGTGGCCGATGTTGCGTCATGCGACTTTACAAATCAAAAAATATATTTTAAGAACTTAATTTGATAAAATAATTGTATGCATTATAAAATCTTTTACATTATGTAAAATACTTACGAATTTTATAATATACAAGTATAACCATAATCTACTACTTAGGTACTAGAATAATCTATTACAATGAATTTAAGATGCTGAATTGAATTAGAACTATATACTTACCCCTTTTTTGTATACATACTTAACTCTAGTCTAAGCCGTTAGGTTAAGATTTAGGCTAACTAATGAACTGTTGGAATAAAGATTATCATTGTATTAAAGACTATAATCGCGAACGGACGTTCTTTTTTAACCGGGATTTTTTAAACCGAAATAGCACAGGCAATTAGCTTTTAGTTGCGCATACTAGTGAGTCCAACGTGTAGAACTTCAACCTTAAAAAAGCTTAAGGTTTTTTCAGAGGGTTTATTAACTTAAATATGTTAAACCAGTTATTTGAAGCATTTCGATATCGATTGCTTAATGCATATATACAAGAAAATCGATTTTATACCTAAATATAAGATAACGTAATTCTTCTAAATGCTTTGCCGTTATGCCGTTAAGGCGTTTGTCGACTTCAGTAAGATAAAGAAGGTTAATTAACTTAAATATGTTTAAACTAATTTATTTGAAAGGCAATTTTCTGATATCGCTTTCTAAATGGGAAAAAATTAAAAAATTTAACAAAGAAAATTCGAAAAACCCTTTTTACCTAAATATAAGATTACGTAATTCTTCTAAATGCTTTGCCGTTATGCAATTAAGGCGTGTTTTAGACTTCAGTAAGATAAAGAGGGTTAATTAACTTAAATATGTTAAACTAATGCTTTGAGGCATTTCGATATCGATTGCTAAATGTGTATGTACAAGAAAATCGACTTTATACCTAAATATATGATAACGGAATTCTTCTACATGCACTGCCGTTATGCCGTTAAGGCGTTTGTAGACTTCAGTAAGATAAAGAGGGTTAATTAATAAATATGTTAAACTAATGCTTTGAGGCATTTCGATATCGATTGCTAAATGTGTATGTACAAGAAAATCGACTTTATACCTAAATATAAGATTACGTAATTCTTCTAATGCTTTGCCGTTATGCAATTAAGGCGTTTGTAGACTTCAGTAAGATAAAGAGGGTTAATTTACTTAAACTGTTAACTAATGATTTGAGGCATTTCGATATCGATTGCTAAATGTGTATGTACAAGAAAATCGACTTTATACCAAATATATGATAACGGAATTCTTCTACATGCACTGCCGTTATGCCGTTACGGCGTTTGTAGACTTCAGTAAGATAAGAGGGTTAATTAGCTTAAATATGTTAAACTAATGATTTGAGGCATTTCGATATCGATTGCTAAATTTGTATATACAACAAAATCGATTTAATACTAAATATAAGATTACGTAATTCTCTAAATGCTTTGCCGTTATGCCGTTAAAACGTTTGTAGACTTCAGTTAGATAAAGAGAGTTAATTAACTTAAATATGTTAAACTAATTATTTGAAGATTTCGAAATCGATTGCTAAATGCATATACACAACAAAATCGACTTTATACCTAAATATAAGATTACGTAATTCTTCTAAATGCTTTGCCGTTATGCCGTTAAGATGTTGTAGACTTCAATAAAATAAAGAGGGTTAATTAACTTAAATATGTTATACTAATGATTTGAAGCATTTCGATTTCGATGCTAAATGAATATATACAAGAAAAGCGACTTTATACCGAAATATAAGATTACGTAATTCTTCTAAATGCGTTGTCGTTATGCCGTTATGGTGTTTGTAGACTTCAGTAAGATAAAGAGGGTTAATTATCTTGAATATGTTAAACTAATGATTTGAAGCATTTCGATTTCGATTGCTAAATGAGTATATACAAGAAAAGCGACTTTATACCTAAATATAAGATTACGTAATTCTTCTAAATGCTTTGCCGTTATGCCGTTAAGATGTTTGTAGACTTAATAAAATAAGGAGGGTTAAATTTAAATTAAATATGTTAAACCAGTTATTTGAAGCATTTCGATATCGATTGCTTAATGCATATATACAAGAAAATCGATTTTATACCTAAATATAAGATAACGTAATTCTTCTAAATGCTTTGCCGTTATGCCGTTAAGGCGTTTGTCGACTTCAGTAAGATAAAGAAGGTTAATTAACTTAAATATGTTAAACTAATGATTTGAGGCATTTTTGATATCGCTTTCTAAATGAGTATATACAAGAAAATCGACTTTATACCTAAATATAAGATTACGTAATTCTTCTAAATGCTTTGCCGTTATGCAATTAAGGCGTGTGTAGACTTCAGTAAGATAAAGAGGGTTAATTAACTTAAATATGTTAAACTAATGCTTTGAGGCATTTCGATATCGATTGCTAAATGTGTATGTGCAAGAAAATCGACTTTATACCTAAATATATGATAACGGAATTCTTCTACATGCACTGCCGTTATGCCGTTAAGGCGTTTGTAGACTTCAGTAAGATAAAGAGGGTTAATTAATTAAATATGTTAAACTAATGCTTTGAGGCATTTCGATATCGATTGCTAAATGTGTATGTACAAGAAAATCGACTTTATACCTAAATATAAGATTACGTAATTCTTCTAAATGCTTTGCCGTTATGCAATTAAGGCGTTTGTAGACTTCAGTAAGATAAAGAGGGTTAATTTACTTAAACATGTTAAACTAATGATTTGAGGCATTTCGATATCGATTGCTAAATGTGTATGTACAAGAAAATCGACTTTATACCAAAATATATGATAACGGAATTCTTCTACATGCACTGCCGTTATGCCGTTACGGCGTTTGTAGACTTCAGTAAGATAAAGAGGGTTAATTAGCTTAAATATGTTAAACTAATGATTTGAGGCATTTCGATATCGATTGCTAAATTTGTATATACAACAAAATCGATTTAATACTTAAATATAAGATTACGTAATTCTTCTAAATGCTTTGCCGTTATGCCGTTAAAACGTTTGTAGACTTCAGTTAGATAAAGAGAGTTAATTAACTTAAATATGTTAAACTAATTATTTGAAGATTTTCGAAATCGATTGCTAAATGCATATACACAACAAAATCGACTTTATACCTAAATATAAGATTACGTAATTCTTCTAAATGCTTTGCCGTTATGCCGTTAAGATGTTTGTAGACTTCAATAAAATAAAGAGGGTTAATTAACTTAAATATGTTATACTAATGATTTGAAGCATTTCGATTTCGATTGCTAAATGAATATATACAAGAAAAGCGACTTTATACCGAAATATAAGATTACGTAATTCTTCTAAATGCGTTGTCGTTATGCCGTTATGGTGTTTGTAGACTTCAGTAAGATAAAGAGGGTTAATTATCTTGAATATGTTAAACTAATGATTTGAAGCATTTCGATTTCGATTGCTAAATGAGTATATACAAGAAAAGCGACTTTATACCTAAATATAAGATTACGTAATTCTTCTAAATGCTTTGCCGTTATGCCGTTAAGATGTTTGTAGACTTCAATAAAATAAGGAGGGTTAATTAACTTAAATATGTTAACCTAATGATTTGAAGCATTTCGATTTCGATTGCTAAATGAATATATACAAGAAAAGCGACTTTATACCGAAATATAAGATTACGTAATTCTTTTAAATGCTTTGCTGTTATGCCGTTAAGGCGTTTGTAGACTTCAGTAATATAAAGAGGGTTAATTATCTTAAATATGTTAAACTAATGATTTGAAGCATTTCGATTTCGATTGCTAAATGAGTATATACAAGAAAAGCGACTTTATACCTAAATATAAGATTACGTAATTCTTCTAAATGCTTTGCCGTTATGCCGTTAAGGCGTTTGTAGACTTCAGTAAGATAAAGAGGGTTAATTAACTTAAATATGTTAAACTAATGATTTGAGGCATTTCGATATCGATTGCTAAATGTTTATGTACAAGAAAGTCGACTTTATACCTAAATATATGATAACGGAATTCTTCTACATGCACTGCCGTTATGCCGTTAAGGCGTTTGTAGACTTCAGTAAGATAAAGGGGGTTAATTAACTTAAATATGTTAAACTAACGATTTGAGGCATTTCGATATCGATTGCTAAATGTGTATATACAAGAAAATCGACTTAATACCTAAATATAAGATTACGGAATTCTTCCAAATGCACTGCCGTTATACCGTTATGGCTTTATGTTAACTTCAGTTAGTTAAAGAAGGTTTGTTAACTTAAATATGTTAAACCAGTTATTTGAAGCATTTCGATATCGATTGCTTAATGCATATATACAAGAAAATCGACTTTATACCTAAATAAAAGATTACGGAATTCTTCCAAATGTACTGTCGTTATGCCACCATGGCTTTATATCAACTTCAATACGTTAAAAAAGGTTAATTAACTTAAATATGTTAAACTAATGATTTGAAGCATTTAGATATCGATTGCTAAATGTGTATATACAACAAAATCGATTTTATACCTAAATATAGGCTTACGGAATTCTTCTATATGCACTGCCGTTATGCCGCCACGGCTTTATGCTAACTTCGTTGCGTTAAAGAAGCTTTATTAACTTAAATATGTTAAACTTATGATTTGAAGATTTTCGAAATCGATTGCTAAATGCATATACACAACAAAATCGACTTTATAGCTAAATATAAGATTACGGAATTCTTCCAAATGCACTGCCGTTATGCCGTTATGGCTTTGTGTTAACTTCAGTTCGTTTAAGAAGGTTTATTAACTTAGATATGTTACACTAGTTATTTGAAGCATTTCGTTATCGATTGCTAAATGAGTATATACAAGAAAAGCGACTTTATACCTAAATATAAGATTACGTAATTCTTCTAAATGCTTTGCCGTTATGCAATTAAGGCGTTTGTAGACTTCAGTAAGATAAAGAGGGTTAATTTACTTAAATATGTTAAACTAATGATTTGAGGCATTTCGATATCGATTGCTAAATGTGTATGTACAAGTAAATCGACTTTATGCCTAAATATATGATAACGGAATTCTTCTACATGCTTTGCCGTTATGCCGTTAAGGCGTTTGTAGACTTCAGTAAGATAAAGAGGGTTAATTAACTTAAATATGTTAAACTAATGATTTGAGGCATTTTGATATCGCTTGCTAAATGAGTATATACAAGAAAATCGACTTTATACCTAAATATAAGATTACGTAATTCTTTTAAATGCTTTGCCGTTATGCAATTAAGGCGTTTGTAGACTTCAGTAAGATAAAGAGGGTTAATTAACTTAAATATGTTAAACTAATGATTTGAGGCATTTCGATATCGATTGCTAAATGTGTGTATACAAGAAAATCGACTTAATACCTAAATATAAGATTACGTAATTCTTTTAAATGCTTTGCCGTTATGCAATTAAGGCGTTTGTAGACTTCAGTAAGATAAAGAGGGTTAATTAACTTAAATATGTTAAACTAATGATTTGAGGCATTTCGATATCCATTGCTAAATGTGTATGTACAACAAAATCGACTTTATACCTAAATATAAGATTACGTAATTCTTCTAAATGCTTTGCCGTTATGCAATTAAGGCGTTTGTAGACTTCAGTAAGATAAAGGGGGTTAATTAACTTAAATATGTTAAACTAATGATTTGAGGCATTTCGATATCGATTGCTAAATGTGTATGTACAAGAAAATCGACTTTATACCTAAATATAAGATTACGTAATTCTTTTAAATGCTTTGCCGTTATGCAATTAAGGCGTTTGTAGACTTCAGTAAGATAAAGAGGGTTAATTAACTTAAATATGTTAAACTAATGATTTGAGGCATTTCGATATCCATTGCTAAATGTGTATATACAACAAAATCGACTTTATACCTAAATATAAGATTACGTAATTCTTCTAAATGCTTTGCCGTTATGCAATTAAGGCGTTTGTAGACTTCAGTAAGATAAAGGGGGTTAATTAACTTAAATATGTTAAACTAATGATTTGAGGCATTTCGATATCGATTGCTAAATGTGTATGTACAAGAAAATCGACTTTATACCTAAATATATGATAACGGAATTCTTCTACATGCAGTTATGCCGTTAAGGCGTTTGTAGACCCTTTAGTAAGATAAAGAGGGTTAATTAACTTAAATATGTTAAACTAATGATTTGAGGCATTTCGATATCGATTGCTAAATGTGTATGTACAAGAAAATCGACTTTATAACCCAAATATATGATAACGGAATTCTTCTACATGCAGTTATGCCGTTAAGGCGTTTGTAGACTTCAGTAAGATAAAGAGGGTTTTAAATTTAAAATTTAAAAATGTTAAACTAATGATTTGAGGCATTTCGATATCGATTGCTAAATGAGTATATACAAGAAAATCGACTTTATACCTAAATATAAGATTACGTAATTCTTCTAAATGCTTTGCCGTTATGCAATTAAGGCGTTTGTAGACTTTAGTAAGATAAAGAGGGGGTTTAAATTTAAATTAAATATGTTAAACTAATGATTTGAGGCATTTCGATATCGATTGCTAAATGTAAATGTACAACAAAATCGACTTTATACCTAAATATAAGATAACGGAATTCTTCTACTTTGCAGTTATGCCGTTAAGGCGTTTGTAGACTTCAGTTAGATAAAGAGGGTTAATTAACTTAAATATGTTAAACTAATGATTTGAGGCATTTCGATATCGATTGCTAAATGTGTATGTACAAGAAAATCGACTTTATACCTAAATATATGATAACGGAATTCCTTTTACATGCATGCCGTTATGCCGTTAAGGCGTTTGTAGACTTCAGTAAGATAAAGAGGGGGTTTTTTTAACTTAAATATGTTAAACTAATGATTTGAGGCATTTCGATATCGATTGCTAAATGTGTATATACAAGAAAATCGACTTAATACCTAAATATAAGATTACGGAATTCTTCCAAATGCACTGCCGTTATGCCGCTTTAAAGGGGTTTGTTTGACTTCAGTAAGATAAAGAGGGTTAATTAACTTAAATATGTTAAACCCAATGATTTGAAGCATTTCGATATCGATTGCTAAATGTGTATATACAACAAAATCGACTTTATACCTAAATATAAGATTACGTAATTCTTCTAAATGCTTTGCCGTTATGCCGTTAAAACGTTTGTAGACTTCAGTTAGATAAAGAGGGTTAATTAACTTAAATATGTTAAACTTTAAAGATTTGAAGCATTTCGATATCGATTGCTAAATGAGTATATACAAGAAAATCGACTTTATACCTAAATATAAGATAACGGAATTCTTCTAAATGCTTTGCCGCTATGACCCTTAAGGCGTTTGTAGACTTCAGTAAGATAAAGAGGGTTAATTAACTTAAATATGTTAAACTAATGATTTGAGGCATTTCGATATCGATTGCTAAATGTTTATGTACAAGAAAATCGACTTTATACCTAAATATATGATAACGGAATTCTTCTACATGCACTGCCGTTATGCCGTTAAGGCGTTTGTAGACTTCAGTAAGATAAAAGGGGGGTTAATTAACTTAAATATGTTAAACTAATGATTTGAGGCATTTCGATATCGATTGCTAAATATGTATGTACAAGAAAATCGACTTTATACCTAAATATAAGATTACGGAATTCTTCCAAATGCACTGCCGTTATGGCTTTATGTTAACTTCAGTTCGTTTAAGAAGGTTTATTAACTTAGATATGTTACACTAGTTATTTGAAGCATTTCGATATCGATTGCTAAATGAGTATATACAAGAAAATCGACTTTATACCTAAATATATGATAACGGAATTCTTCTATATGCACTGCCGTTATGCCGCCATGGCTTTTGTTAACTTCAGTAGTTAAAGAAGCTTTATTAACTTAAATATGTTAAACTAATGATTTGAAGATTTTTGAAATCGATTGCTAAGTGATATATACAAGAAAATCTTCCTTATACCTTTAAAAATAAGATTACGGAATTCTTCCAAATGTACTGTCGTTATGCCGCCATGGCTTTTATCAGACTTCAATAAGTTAAAGAAGGTTAATTAACTTAAATATGTTAAACTAATGATTTGAGGCATTTCGATATCGATTGCTAAAAGTGTATATACAAGAAAATCGACTTTATACCTAAATATAAGAATACGGAATTCTTCTAAATGCACTGCCGTTATGCCGTTATGGCTTTATGTTAACTTCAGTTCGTTAATGAAGGTTAATTAACTTAAATATGTTAAACAATGATTTGAAGCATTTCGAAATCGATTGCTAAATGATATATACAAGAAAATCAACTTTATACCTAAATACAAGATTACGGAATTCTTCCAAATGTACTGCCGTTATGCCGCCATGGCTTTATATAACTTCAAAATGTTAAAGAAGGTTAATTAACTTAAATATGTTAAACTAATGATTTGAGGCATTTCGATATCGATTGCTAAATGTGTGTATACAAGAAAATCGACTTTATACCTAAATATAAGATTACGGAATTCTTGTAAATGCACTTAACTTCAGTTCGTTAAAGAAGGTTTATTAACTTAGATATGTTACACCAGTTATTTGAAGCATTTCGAAATCGATTGCTTAATGCATATATACAAGAAAATCGACTTTATACCTAATTATAAGATTACGGAATTCTTCCAAATGTACTGTCGTTATGCCGCCATGGCTTTATATCAACTTCAAAATGTTAAAGAAGGTTAATTAACTTAAATATGTTAAACTAATGATTTGAGGCATTTCGATATCGATTGCTAAATGTGTGTATACAAGAAAATCGACTTTATACCTAAATATAAGATTACGGACTTCTTCTACATGAACTGCCGTTATGCCGCCATGGCTTTATGTTAACTTCAGTGCGTTAAAGAAGTTATTACTTAAATATGTTAAACTAATGATTGAAGCATTTCGATATCGATTGCTAAATGTATATACAAAAAAATCGACTTTATACCTAAATATAAGATTACGGAATTCTTCTAAATGCACTGCCGTTATGCCGCTATGGCTTTGTTAACTTCAGTAGTTAAAGAAGGTTTATTAACTTAAATATGTTAAACTAATGATTTGAAGCATTTCGATATCGATTGCTAAATGCAGTATATACAAGAAAATCGACTTTATACCTAAATATAAGATTACGTAATTCTTCTAAATGCTTTGCCGTTATGCCGCTAAGGCGTTTGTAAAACTTCAATAAGTAAAAAAGGTTAATTAACTTAAATATGTTTTGAAGCATTTAGATATCGATTGCTAAATGTGTATATACAAAAAAATCGAATTTATACCTTAATATAAGATTACGGAATTTTTTCCAAAGCACTGCCGTTACGCCGCCATGGCGTTGTGTTTAAATTCAGTAAGATTTAAAAAGGGGTTTTTTTAACTCAAATATGTCAAACTAATGATTTGAAGCATTTCGATATCGATTGCTAAATGTGTATAAACAAGAAAATCGACTTTTTTACCTAAATATAAGTTACGTAATTCTTTTTTTAAAAGCTTTGCCGTTATGGGGGCCCTTTGTAGACTTCAGTAAGATAAAGAGGGTTAATTAACTTAAATATGTTAAACTAATGATTTGAAGGGATTTCGATATCGATTGCTAAATGTGTATATACAAGAGAATCGACTTTATACCTAAATATTTAAAATTACGGAATTCTTCCAAATGCACTGCCGTTACGCCGATTTAAAGGGTTTTGTAGACTTTAGTAAGATAAAGAGGGTTAATTAGCTCAAATATGTTAAACTAATGATTTGAAGCATTTCGATATCGATTGCTAAATCAGTATAAACAAAAAAATCGATTTTATACCTAAATATAAGATTACGTAATTCTTTTTTTAAAAGCTTTGCCTTATGCCCGGGTTTTTAGACTTCAGTAAGATAAAGAGGGTTAATTAACTTAAATACGTTAAACTAATGATTTGAAGGGATTTCGATATTTGATTGCTAAATGTGTATATACAACAAAATCGACTTTATACCTAAATATTTAAAATTACGTAATTCTTCCAAATGCACTGCCGTTACGCCGATTTAAAGGGTTTGTAAACTTCAGTAAGATAAAGAGGGTTAATTAGCTCAAATATGTTAAACTAATGATTTGAAGCATTTCGATATCGATTGCTAAATCAGTATATACAAGAAAATCGACTTTATACCTAAATATAAGATTACGTAATTCTTCTAAATGCTTTGCCGTTATGCCGTTATGGCTTTATGTTAACTTCAGTTCGTTAAAGAAGGGTTATCAACTTAGATATGTTACACCAGTTATTTGAGGCATTTCGAAATCCATTGCTTAATGCATATATACAAGAAAATCGACTTTATACCTCTATATAAGGTTACGGAATTCTTCCAAATGTACTGTCGTTATGCCGCCATGGCCTTATATCAACTTCAATATGTTAAAGAAGGTTAATTAACTTAAATATGTTAAACTAATGATTTGGGGCATTTCGATATCGATTGCTAAATGTGTATATACAACAAAATCGATTTATACCTAAATATAAGATTACGAAATTCTCCCAAATGAACTGCCGTTATACCGTTATGGCTTTATGTAAACTTCAGTTCGTTAAAGAAGGTTTATTAACTTAGGTATGTTAAACTAATGATTTGAAGCATTTGGATATGGATTGCTAAATCGACTTTATGCCTAAATATAAGATTACGGAATTCTTCCAAATGTACTGTCGTTATGCCGCCATGGCCTTATATCAACCTCAAAATGTTAAAGAAGGTTAATTAACTTAAATATGTTAAACTAATGATTTGAAGCATTTCGATATCGATTGCTAAATGCGTATATACAAGAAAATCGACATTATACCTAACTATAAGATTACGGAATTATTCTAAATGCACGGCCGTTACGCCGTTAAGGCTTTTGTAGACTTTAGTAAGATAAAGAGGGTTAATTAGCTTAAATATGTTAAACTAATGATTTAAGGCATTTCGATATCAATTGCTAAATGTGTATATACAACAAAATCGACTTTATATCTAAATATAAGCTAACGGAATTCTTGTAAATGCACTTAACTTCAGTTCGTTAAAGAAGGTTTATTAACTTAGATATGTTACACCAGTTATTTGAAGCATTTCGAAATCGATTGCTTAATGCATATATACAAGAAAATCGACTTTATACCTAAATATAAGATTACGGAATTCTTCCAAATGTACTGTCGTTATGCCGCCATGGCTTTATATCAACTTCAATATGTTAAAGAAGGTTAATTAACTTAAATATGTTAAACTAATGATTTGAGGCATTTCGATATCGATTGCTTAATGCATATATACAAGAAAATCGACTTTATACCTAAATATAAGATTACGGAATTCTTCCAAATGCACTGCCGTTATACCGTTATGGCTTTATGTTAACTTCAGTTAGTTAAAGAAGATTAATTAACTTAAATATGTTAAACCAGTTATTTGAAGCATTTCGATATCGATTGCTTAATGCATATATACAAGAAAATCGACTTTATACCTAAATATAAGATTACAGAATTCTTCCAAATGTACTGTCGTTATGCCACCCTGGCTTTATATCAACTTCAATACGTTAAAAGAGGTTAATTAACTTAAATATGATAAACTAATGATTTGAGGCATTTCGGTATCGATTGCTAATGTGTATATACAAGAAAATCGACTTTATACCTAAATATAAGAATACGGAATTCTTCTAAATGCACTGCCGTTATGCCGTTATGGCTTTATGTTAACTTCAGTTCGTTTATGAAGGTTTATTAACTTAGATATGTTACAACAGTTATTTGAAGCATTTCGAAGTCGATTGCTTAATGCATATATACAAGAAAATCGACTTTATACCTAATTATAAGATTACGGAATTCTTCTAAATGCACTGCCGTTATGCCGTTATGGCTTTATGTTAACTTCAGTTCGTTAAAGAAGGTTTATTAACTTAGATATGTTACACCAGTTATTAGAAGCATTTCGAAATCGATTGCTTAATGCATATATACAAGAAAATCGACTTTATACCTAATTATAAGATTACGGAATTCTTCCAAATGTACTGTCGTTATGCCGCCATGGCTTTATATCAACTTCAAAATGTTAAAGAAGGTTAATTAACTTAAATATGTTAAACTAATGATTTGAGGCATTTCGATATCGATTGCTAAATGTGTATATACAACAAAATCGACTTTATACCTAAATATAAGCTTACGGAATTCTTGTAAATGCACTTAACTTCAGTTCGTTAAAGAAGGTTTATTAACTTAGATATGTTACACCAGTTATTTGAAGCATTTCGAAATCGATTGCTTAATGCATATATACAAGAAAATCGACTTTATACCTAATTATAAGATTACGGAATTCTTCCAAATGTACTGTCGTTATGCCGCCATGGCTTTATATCAACTTCAAAATGTTAAAGAAGGTTAATTAACTTAAATATGTTAAACTAATGATTTGAGGCATTTCGATATCGATTGCTAAATGTGTATATACAACAAAATCGACTTTATACCTAAATATAAGCTTACGGAATTATTCTAAATGCACTGCCGTTATGCCGTTATGGCTTTATGTTAGCTTCAGTTCGTTAATGAAGGTTTATTTACTTAGATATGTTACACCAGTTATTTGAAGCATTTTGAAATCGATTGCTTAATGCATATATACAAAAAAATCGCCTTTATACCTAATTATAAGATTTTGGAATTCTTCCAAATGTACTGTCGTTATGCCGCCATGGCTTTATATCAACTTCAATATGCTAAAGAAGGTTAATTAACTTAAATATGTTAAACTAATGATTTGAAGCATTTCGATATCGATTGTTAATGCGTATATACAAGAAAATCGACTTTATACCTAAATATAAGATTACGGAATTATTCTTAATGCACTGCCGTTATGCCGCCATGAATTTATGCCAACTTCAGTTCGTTAAAGAAGGTTTATTAACTTAGATATGTTACACCAGTTATTAGAAGCATTTCGAAATCGATTGCTTAATGCATATATACAAGAAAATCGACTTTATACCTAAATATAAGATTACGGAATTCTTCCAAATGTACTGTCGTTATGCCGCCATAGCTTTATATCAACTTCATTATGTTAAAGAAGGTTAATTAACTTAAATATGTTAAACTAATGATTTGAGGCATTTCGATATCGATTGCTAAATGAGTATATACAAGAAAACCGACTTTATACCTAAATATAAGATTACGGAATTCTTCCAAATGCACTGCCGTTACACCGTTAAGGCTTTTGTAGACTTTAGTAACATAAAGAGGGTTAATTAGCTTAAATATGTTAAACTAATGATTTGAAGCATTTCGGTATCGATTGCTAAATGTGTATATGCAACAAAATCGACTTTATACCTTAATATAAGATTACGTAATTCTTCTAAATGCTTTGCCGTTATGCCGTTAAGCCGTTTGTAGACTTCAGTAAGATAAAGAGGGTTAATTAACTTAAATACGTTAAACTAATGATTTGAGGCATTTCGATATCGATTGCCAAATGTGTATATACAAGAAAATCGACTTTATACCTAAATATATGATAACGGAATTATTCTGAATGCACTGCCGTTATGCCACTAAGGCTTTTGTAAACTTCAGTAAGATAAAGAGGGTTAATTAACTTAAATACGTTAAACTAATGATTTGAGGCATTTCGATATCGATTGCTAAATGTGTATATACAAGAAAATCGACTTTATACCTAAATATATGATAACGGAATTATTCTGAATGCACTGCCGTTATGCCACTAAGGCTTTTGTAAACTTCAGTAAGATAAAGAGGGTTAATTAGCTTAAATATGTTAAACTAATGATTTGAAGCATTTCGATATCGATTGCTAAATGTGTATATACAACAAAATCGACTTTATACCTAAATATAAGATTATGTAATTCTTCTAAATGCTTTGCCGGTATGCCGTTAAGGCGTTTGTAGACTTCAGTAAGATAAAGAGGGTTAATTAACTTAAATATGTTAAACTAATGATTTGAAGCATTTCGATATCGATTGCTAAATGAGTATATACAAGAAAATCGATTTTACCTAAATATAAGATTACGAAATTCTTCTAAATGCTTTGCCGTTATGCCGTTAAGCCGTTTGTAGACTTTAGTAACATAAAGAGCTTAAATATGTTAAACTTATGATTTGAGGCATTTCGATATCGATTGCTAAATGTGTATATACAAGAAAATCGACTTTATACCTAAATATAAGATAACGGAATTATTTTAAATGCACTGCCGTTATGCCGTTATGGCTTTATGTTAACTTCAGTTCGTTAAAGAAGGTTTATTAACTTAAATATTTTAACCAGTTATTTGAAGCATTTTGATATGGATTGCTAAATGCATATATACAAGAAAATCGACTTTGTACCTAAATATAAGATAACGGAATTCTTCTAAATGCACTGCCGTTATGCCGCCGTGGCTTTATGCCAACTTCAGTTCGTTAAAGAAGGTTTATTAACTTAAATATGTTAAATCAGTTATTTGATGCATTTCGATATCGATTGCTTAATGCATATATACAAGAAAATCGACTTTATACCTAAATATAAGATTACGGTATTCTTCTAAATGCACTGCCGTTATGCCGTTATGGCTTTATGTTAGCTTCAGTTCGTTAATGAAGGTTTATTTACTTAGATATGTTACACCAGTTATTTGAAGCATTTCGAAATCGATTGCTTAATGCATATATACAAGAAAATCGACTTTATACCTAATTATAAGATTACGGAATTCTTCCAAATGTACTGTCGTTATGCCGCCATGGCTTTATATCAACTCCAATATGTTAAAGAAGGTTAATTAACTTAAATATGTTACACTAATGATTTGAGGCATTTCGAT
>JAPZAG010000625.1:0-41580 GCA_027475135.1 Bactrocera correcta
CCTTCTTTAACTTATTGAGGTTGATATAAAGCCATAACGACAGTACATTTGGAAGAATTCCGTGGTCTTATATTTAGGTATAAAGTCGATTTTCTTGTATATATGCATTAAGCATTCTATATCGAAACGCTTCAAATAACTGGTTTAACATATTTAAGTTAATAAACCTTCTTTAACGAACTTAAGTTAATATAAAGCCATAACGGCATAACGGCAGTGCATTTAGAAGAATTACGTAATCTTATATTTAGGTATGAATTCGATTTTCTTGTATATACACATTTAGCAATCGAATCGAAATGCTTCAAATCATTAGTTTAACATATTAAGTTAATAAACATATTTTAGCTTACTGAAGTCTACATAAAGCCTTAACGGTATAACGGCAGTGCATTTAGAATTATTCCGTAATGTTATAATTTTATATTTAGGTGTAAAGTCATTTTCTTGTATCTACACATTTAGCAGTCGATTCGAAATGCTTCAAACCATTAGTTTAACATATTTAAAATAATAAACCATCTTTAACGCATTGAAGTTGATACAAAGCCATGGCGGCATAACGACAGTACATTTAGAAGAATTCCGTAATCTTATATTTAGGTATAAAGTCGATTTTTTTGTATATACACATTTGGCAATCGATATCGAAATGCTTCAAATCATAAGTTTAAAATATTTAAGTTAATAAACCTTCTTTAACGCACTGAAGTCTACATAAAGCCTTGACGGTATAACTGCACTGCATTTAGAAGGATTCCGTTATCTTATATTTAGGTATAAATTCGACTTTCTTGTATATATTCATTTAGCAAGCGATAGCAAAATGCTTCCAACCATCAGTTTAACATACATATTTAAAATAATTAACCTTCTTTAACGTATTGAAGTTGATACAAAGCCATGGCGGCATAATGACAGTACATTTGGAAGAATTCCGTAATCTTATATTTAGGTATAAAGTCGATTATCTTGTATATACTCATTTAGCAATCGATATCGAAATGCTTCAAATCATTAGTTTAACATAGTTAAGTTAATAAACCTTCTTTAACGCACTGAAGTCTACATAAAGCGTTAACGGCATAACGGCAGTGCGTTTTGAAAAATTCCGTTATCTTATATTTAGGTATAAATTCGATTTTCTTGTTTATACACATTTAGTAATCGATATCGAAATGCTTCAAATCATTAGTTTAACATATTTAAGTTAATAAACCTTCTTTAACACACTTACGTCTACATAAAGCCCCAAGGCATAACGGCAGTGCATTTAGAAGAATTCCGTTATCTTTATTTTGGTATAAATTTGATTTTCTTGTATATACACATTTAGCAATCATATGAATGCTTCAAATCATTAGTTTAACATATTTAAGTTAATAAACCTTCTTTAACCACTAAGTCTACATAAAGCCTAAAGGCATAACGGCAGTGCATTTAGAAGAATTCCGTAAACTTTTATTTAGGTATAAAATCGATTTTCTTGTATATACACATTTAGCAATCAAAATTGAAATGCTTCAAATCATAAATTTAACATATTTAAGTTAATAAACCTTCTTTAACGCACTGAAGTCTACATAAAGCGTTAACGGCATAACGGCAGTGCATTTAGAAGAATTCCGTAATGTTATAATTTTATATTTAGGTATAAATTCGATTTTCTTGTATATACACATTTAGCAAGCGATATCGAAATGCTTCAAATCATTAGTTTAACAAATTTAAGTTAATATCGAAATGCTTCAAATCATTAGTTTAACATATTAAGTTAATAACCATTTTTTAGCTTACTGAAGTCTACATAAAGCCTTAACGGTATAACGGCAGTGCCTTTAGAAGAATTCCGTAATGTTATAATTTTATATTTAGGTGTAAAGTCGAATTTCTTGTATTTGTACATTTAGCTGTCGATATCGAAATGCTTCAAACCATTAGTTTAACATATTTAAAATAATTAACTTTCTTTAACGTATTGAAGTTGATACAAAGCCATGGCGGCATAACGACAGTACATTTTGAAGAATTCCGTAGTCTTATATTCAGGTATAAAGTCGATTTTCTTGTATATATGCATTAAGCAATCGATATCGAAATGCTTCAAATAACTGGTTTAACATATTTAAGTTAGTAAACCTTCTTTAACGAACTGAAGTTAATATAAAGCCATAAAGAAGAATTACGTAATCTTATATTTAGGTATGAATTCGATTTTCTTGTATATACTCATTTAGCAATCGATATCGAAATGCTTCAAATCATTAGTTTAACATATTTAAGTTAATAAAGCTTCTTTAACGCCTGAAGTTCACATAAAGCCATGGCACCATAACGGCAGTGCATGTAGAAGAATTCCGTAATCTTATATTTAGGTATAAAGTCGATTTTCTTGCATATACACATTTAGCAATCGATATCGAAATGCTTCAAATCATTAGTTTAACATATTTAAGTTAATAAACCTTCTTTAACGCACTGAAGTCTACATAAAGCGTTAACGGCATAACGGCAGTGCATTTAGAAAAATTCCGTTATCTTATATTTAGGTATCAATTCGATTTTCTTGTATATACATATTTGGCAAGCGATATCGAAATGCTTCAAATCATTAGTTTAACATATTTAAGTTAATTAACCTTCTTTAGCGCACTTAAGTCTACATAAAGCCCTAATGGCATAACGGCAGTGCATTTAGAAGAATTCCGTTATCTTATATTTAGGTATAAATTCGATTTTCTTGTATATACACATTTAGCAATCGATATCGAAATGCTCCAAATCATTAGTTTAACATATTTAAGTTAATAAACCTTCTTTAACTCACTGAAGTCTACATAAAGCCTTAACGGCATAACGGCAGTGCATTTAGAAGAATTCCGTAATCTTCTATTTAGGTATAAAATCGATTTTCTTGTATATACACATTTAGCAATCAATATCGAAATGCTTCAAATCATAAGTTTAACATATTAAGTTAATAAACATTTTTAGCTAACTGACGTCTTCATAAAGCCTTAGCGATATAACGGCAGTGCATTTAGAAGAATTCCGTAATGTTATAATTTTATATTTAGGTGTAAAGTCGATTTTCTTGTATTTGTACATTTAGCAGTCGATATCGAAATGCTTCAAACCATTAGTTTAACATATTTAAAATAATTAATCTTCTTTAACGTATTGAAGTTGATACAAAGCCATGGCGGCATAACGACAGTACATTTTGAAGAATTCCGTAATCTTATATTTAGGTATAAAGTCGATTTTCTTGTATATACACATTAAGCAATCGATATCGAAATGCTTCAAATCATAGGTTTAAAATATTTAAGTTAATAAACCTTCTTTAACGCACTGAAGTCTACATAAAGCGTTAACGGCATAACGGCAGTGCATTTAGAAAAATTCCGTTATCTTATATTTAGGTATAAATTCGATTTTCTTGTATATACATATTTGGCAAGCGATATCGAAATGCTTCAAATCATTAGTTTAACATATTTAAATTAATTAACCTTCTTTAACGTATTGAAGTCGATACAAAGCCATGAGGGCATAATGACAGTACAATTGGAAGAATTCCGTAATCTTATATTTAGGTATAAAGTCGATTTTCTTGCATATACACATTTAGCAATCGATATCGAAATTCTTCAAATCATTAGTTTAACATATTTAAGTTAATAAACCCTCTTTAACGCACTGAAGTCTTCATAAAGCGTTAACGGCATAACGGCAGTGCATTTAGAAAAATTCCGTTATCTTATATTTAGGTATAAATTCGATTTTCTTGTATATACATATATGGCAAGCGATATCGAAATGCTTCAAATCATTAGTTTAACATATTTAAGTTAATTAACCTTCTTTAACTTATTGAAGTTGATATAAAGCCATAACGACAGTACATTTGGAAGAATTCCGTGGTCTTATATTTAGGTATAAAGTCGATTTTCTTGTATATATGCATTAAGCATTCTATATCGAAACGCTTCAAATAACTGGTTTAACATATTTAAGTTAATAAACCTTCTTTAACGAACTTAAGTTAATATAAAGCCATAACGGCATAACGGCAGTGCATTTAGAAGAATTACGTAATCTTATATTTAGGTATGAATTCGATTTTCTTGTATATACACATTTAGCAATCGATATCGAAATGCTTCAAATCATTAGTTTAACATATTAAGTTAATAAACATATTTTAGCTTACTGAAGTCTACATAAAGCCTTAACGGTATAACGGCAGTGCATTTAGAATTATTCCGTAATGTTATAATTTATATTTAGGTGTAAAGTCGATTTTCTTGTATCTACACATTTAGCAGTCGATATCGAAATGCTTCAAACCATTAGTTTAACATATTTAAAATAATAAACCATCTTTAACGCATTGAAGTTGATACAAAGCCATGGCGGCATAAGACAGTACATTTGGGAAAAATTCCGTAATCTTATATTTAGGTATAAAGTCGATTTTCTTGTATATACACATTTGCATCGATATCGAAATGCTTCAAATCATTAGTTTAAATATTTAAAATAATAAACCTCTTTAACGCACTGAAGTCTACATAAAGCTTAAAGGATAACGGGATGCATTTAGAAAAATTCCGTTATTTATATTTAGGTATAAATTCGACTTTTTCCTTTTTTTTTTTTTTTTTTTTTTTTTTTTTTTTTTTTTTTTTTTTTTTAAAAAAAAAAAAAAAAAAAAAAAAAAAAAAAAAAAAAAAAAAAAAAAGCTCCCAAACATTAGTTTAACATATTTAATTTAAAAAACCTTCTTTAACTATGAAGTTAAAAAGCCTCGGCATAACGGCAGTCATTTTGAAGAATTCCGTAATCTTTATTTAGGTATAAAATCGATTTTCTTGTATATAACCCTTTAAACAATCAAAATCGAAATGCTTCAAATAATGGGTTTTAAAATATTTTAAATTAATAAACCTTTTTTAACGAACCCCAAAATTAATATAAAGGCCCTTTTAAAAAAGAATTTTTAATTTTATATTTAGGTTAAATTTGATTTTCTTGTATTTTCATTTAGCAATCGATATCGAAATGCTTCAAACCCTTAGTTTAACATATTTAAAATAATTAAACTTCTTTAACGTTTTAAGTTAAAAAGCCATGGCCATAACGGCAGTCATTTTGAAGAATTCCGTAATCTTATATTTAGGTATAAAGTCGATTTTCTTGATATACACATTTAAACAATCGATATCGAAATGCTTCAAATCATTTGGGTTTTAAAAAATTTAAGTTAATAAACCTTCTTTAACGCACTGAAGTCTACATAAAGCGTTAACGGCATAACGGCAGTGCATTTAGAAAAATTCCGTTATCTTATATTTAGGTATAAAATTTGATTTTCTTGTATATACATATTTGGCAAGCGATATCGAAATGCTTCAAATCATTAGTTTAACATATTTAAATTAATTAACCTTCTTTAACTTTTTGAAGTTGAAAAAGCCGGGTAAGACAGTACAATTTTGGGAAAAATTCCGTTCTTATATTTAGGTATAAAGTCGATTTTCTTGATATAACCCTTTAAACAATTTGATATCGAAACCCTTTAAATAATTGGGTTTTAAAATATTTAAGTTAATAAACCCTTTTTTAACGAAATTAAGTTTATAAAGCCTAACGGCATAACGGCAGTGCATTTAGAAAAATTCCCTTAAACTTATATTTAGGTATAAAATTTGATTTTCTTGTATATACAATTTGGGAACGATATCGAAATGCTTCAAATCATTAGTTTAACATATTTAAGTTAATTAAAACCCTTTTTTAACATTAAGTTAATAAAGCCCCATAACGGCAGTCATTTGGGAAAAATTCCGTTCTTATATTTAGGTATAAAGTCGATTTTCTTGTATATACCCTTTAAACAATTTTATACCCAAAGCTTCAAATAATTGGGTTTTAAAATATTTAAGTTAATAAACCTTCTTTAACGAAATTAAGTTAAATAAAGCCTTTAAAGGATAACGGCAGTGCATTTAGAAGAATTTAAGTTTTAAATTTTTTATTTAGGTATAAATTTGATTTTCTTGTATTTACACATTTAGCAATTGATATCGAAATGTTCAAACCCTTAGTTTAACATATTTTAAAAAAAAAAAAACTTTTTAACTTTTGAAGTTAAAAAGCCTTCGGATAACGGCAGTCATTTGGAAATTCCGGTTTTAAATTTTTTATTTAGGTTAAAGTCGATTTTCTTGTATTAACCCTTTAAACATTTGATATCGAAAGCTTCAAAAATTGGGTTTTAAAATATTTAAAATAATAAACCTTTTTTAACGAATTAAGTTAAAAAAAGCCATCGGCATAACGGCAGTCATTTAGAAGAATTCCCTAATCTTATATTTAGGTATAAAGTCGATTTTCTTGAAAATACACATTTAGCAATCAATATTGAAATGCATCAAATCATAAGTTTAACATATTAAGTTAATAAACATTTTTTAGCTAACTGAAGTCTTCATAAAGCCTTAGCGGTATAACGGCAGTGCATTTAGAAGAATTCCGTAATGTTATAATTTTATATTTAGGTGTAAAGTCGATTTTCTTGTTTTTACACATTTAGCAGTTGATATCGAAATGCTTCAAACCATTAGTTTAACATATTTAAAATAATAAACCTTCTTTAACGTATCGAAGTTGATACAAAGCCATGGCGGCATAACGGCAGTGCATTTAGAAAAATTCCCTTATCTTATATTTAGGTATAAATTCGATTTTCTTGTATATACATATTTGGCAAGCGATATCGAAATGCTTCAGCTCATTAGTTTAACATATTTAAGTTAATTAACCTTCTTTAACGATCTGAAGTGGGCATATAGCCATGGAGGCATAACTGCAGTGCACGTAGAAGAATTCCATAATCTTATATTTAGGTATAAAGTCGATTTTCTTGTATATACATATTTAGCTATCGATATCGAAATGCTTCAAATCATTAGTTTAACATATTAAGTTAATAAACAGATTTTAGCATACTGAAGTCTACATAAAGCCTTAACGGTATAACGGCAGCGCATTTAGAAGAATTCCGTAATGTTATAATTTTATATTTAGGTGTAAAGTCGATTTTCTTGTTTTTACACATTTAGCAGTTGATATCGAAATGCTTCAAACCATTAGTTTAACATATTTAAAATAATTAACCTTCTTTAACGTATCGAAGTTGATACAAAGCCATGGCGGCATAACGGCAGTGCATTTAGAAAAATTCCGTTATCTTATATTTAGGTATAAATTCGATTTTCTTGTATAAACCTTCTTTAACGCATAACGGCAGTGCATTTAGAAAAATTCCGTTATCTTATATTTAGGTATAAATTCGATTTTCTTGTTTATACACATTTAGTAATCGATATCGAAATGCTTCAAATCACTAGTTTAACATATTTAAGTTAATAAACCTTCTTTAACACACTTACGTCTACATAAAGCCCTAATGGCATAACGGCAGTGCATTTAGAAGAATTCCGTAATCTTATATTTAGGTATAAAGTCGATTTTCTTGTATATACACATTAAGCAATCGATATCGAAATGCTTCAAATCATAAGTTTAAAATATTTAAGTTAATAAACCTTCTTTAACGCACTGAAGTCTACATAAAGCCTTAACGGCATAACGGCAGTGCATTTAGAAAAATTCCGTTATCTTATATTTAGGTATAAATTCGATTTTCTTGTATATACACATTTAGCAATCAATATCGAAATGCTTCAAATCATTAGTTTAACATATTAAGTTAATAAACATTTTTTAGCTTACTGAAGTCTACATAAAGCCTTAGCGGTATATCGGCAGTGCATTTAGAAGAATTCCGTAATGTTATAATTTTATATTTAGGTGTAAAGTCGATTTTCTTGTATTTACACATTTAGCAGTTGATATCGAAATGCTTCAAATCATTAGTTTAACATATTTAAGTTAACAAACCTTCTTTAACGCACTTAAGTCTACATAAAGCCCTAATGGCATAACGGCAGTGCATTTAGAAGAATTCCGTTATCTTATATTTAGGTATAAATTCGACTTTCTTGTATATATTCATTTAGCAAGCGATATCAAAATGCTTCAAACCATCAGTTTAACATATTTAAAATAATAAACCTTCTTTAACGTATTGAAGTTGATACAAAGCCATGGCGGCATAACGACAGTACATTTGGAAGAATTCCGTAATCTTATATTTAGGTATAAAGTCGATTTTCTTGAATATACACATTTAGCAATCGATATCGAAATGCTTCAAATCATTAGTTTAACATATTTAAGTTAATAAACCTTCTTTAACGCACTGAAGTCTACATAGAGCGTTAACGGCATAACGGCAGTGCATTTAGAAAAATTCCGTTATCTTATATTTAGGTATAAATTCGATTTTCTTGTATATACACATTTAGCAAGCGATATCGAAATGCTTCAAATCATTAGTTTAACATATTTAAGTTAATTTACCTTCTTTAACGTATTGAAGTTGATAAAGAGCCATAGCGGCATAACGACAGTACATTTGGAAGAATTCCGTAGTCTTATATTCAGGTATAAAGTCGATTTTCTTGTATATATGCATTAAGCAATCGATATCGAAATGCTTCAAATAACTGGCTTAACATATTTAAGTTAATAAACCTTCTTTAACGAACTGAAGTTAATATAAAGCCATAACGGCATAACGGCATAACGGCAGTGCATTTAGATTTTTATTATTATTATTATTATTATTATTATCAGTTTATTTAGTAAGTAAATTACAAAAAATAAACTTAATACTAAGGTGCTAGCACAGAAAGCGCCATCGACCGGTGGTATGTTAGACGTATGGTTTAATTACGTATATTTCAAACTTCGTACAGAATGTTACTAAGTCTTAAGACATTCATTAAACTATATACATTTTGTTTAGTAAATATTTTAAGTAGTTCTGGGATTAGGGGTAAGTTTAGTTGTTCTTGTACTTGTTTTATTTTGTGGCATTCTTCGGTTATATGTTGTATGGATATTGTTTCCAGATTACACAGCTTGCATAGGGGCGCGTTAGTATTCTGCATTAAGTGTTGGTGTGTAAGCAGAGTGTGTCCGAGTCTCAGGCGAGTGAATTTCTGTACGTATATCCTTTTGCAGTCGTTGGGAAATAAGGTTGGTTTTCCTATGGTGTTAAATTGTTTGTAATGGTGTGTGTAGTTTTCCCATACTTCAAGACGTTTGTTCTGTAAAAGGAGCTTAAAGAAGCGATTTATGTCGGATTTTGTTGTGGTTTGTTGTTCTTGAATTGGTGCACGTATTACGAAACGCGCCGCTTTGTCGGCTTCTTCGTTGCCTTTGATTCCTATATGTCCGGGAACCCACATTATTTTTATTTTGTTTTGGCATTGGATCAGCAAATCGCGGATTTCTGCTATTGTATTGTTGCGGTGTAGGGTGTTGCATATTGCTTGAATGGTGGACAGCGAGTCTGTGCAGATGATGTGTTTGCCCTTTTGGGTTTTAAATATTTTTATGGCGGATAATATGGCTTCCGATTCCGCTGTGAATATGGAGCAATATTCCTCGAGTCTTGAGAGTCGTAGCGGTGGTTATTGTCTATTATTGCATAACTGACTCCTGTGTTTGTTTTTGCTCCGTCGGTGTAGTGAAATTTCCAGTGTTTATATTCATTTTGTATTTCCAGGAATAACTGGATGTAAACTGTTGCACTTGTATTGTCTTTTTTTTGTTGGTTAGATTTTTAATTATACTTGCTTTACTGAAACTCCACGGGGGGTTTTTGGGTACGTATAATAGTTTTTGTTGTAGTGTAATTCCTTTGTTTGTTGCGAAGTTAATGATTTTGTGGATGGCAGTTGGAAACTTGTTATTAGTTTGTTTTTGTATTTTATTGAAGTTGTAGAAGTGAGGTCGTTCCATCACTTTGATTATTTTGTAGTATAGCTTCGCTGTGACTTCTTCAATTCGTTGCTCTAAACTGGGTATACCAGCTTCTGTAAGTATGTTAGTGATAGGCGTGGACGTAAATGCTCCTATGCAATAGCGAGCTGCCGCATGGTATGTTCCTCTTAGTTTGTTTAGATTTGCTTTAGCAGTACGTCCGTATATTGCTAGGCCGTAATCTAACTTTGGCAAAATAATGGCTTTAAAGATGTTAATGATTGTATTTATGTGGCAGTTGCTGTGAAAGCTTGCCAGGCGTTTTATTAGGTTTAACCTGCTTGTTAGATCTTTTTTCAGGGTTTCAACGTGGTTTGACCAGCTTAACTTTTTGTCGAAGGTTAGTCCTAGAATTTTTAATCTGTCGACGTAGCCGAGTGTTGTATTGTTGAGTGTTAAGGTTACGGGGTTGCATGTTCTTTTTCTGCAAATGTGCAAAGCTTTGCACTTCGTTGTTGAAATTTTCGCTCCATTTGTTAGGCACCAATCATTGATATCCCTGTTTAGTTCGTTGAAATTGTTGCGCAAATTTTGGTCTGATTTGTATTTCGCTGTTATGTATAGATCGTCCGCATAGATGCAGTGCTTGAAGTCTTTGTGTTGAAGTATAATTTTGTTAAGTTTTTCGAAAGCGATTTGAAATAAAACAACTGACAGTGGAGATCCTTGTGGTATCCCGTTTTGAAGCGTGTAGGTTTCGGAGAAATGTCCATTGAGCAGTACTCTAAACTTTCTATTTGTTAAGAAGGCTGTTATGTATTCTACTATCATTTTACTTATCTTCCATTCGTGAAGTTGCATTCTAATTGTGTGTATGCCTACTCTGTCGAATGCTTTCTCAAAGTCGATGGATATCACTGAAATATGGTTACTAGTTGATAGTGCTTTGTTTGTTACATAGTCTATAAAAAGGAGTGCATCCGTGGTGCTTTTGCCATTTTTGTATGCTAATTGATTTTGTGACAGTAATTTCTTTTTATTTATTACCCAGGTGAGCCTGTTTGCTATTATTTTTTCCATCAGTTTACTGACACATGAAATAAATGAGATTGGCCGGTAGCCCTCTAGCGAATTTTTTTCTTTTTCTGGTTTTGTGAGTGGAATAATCGTTGCCAATTTCCATTCCTGTGGGATGATATTCGTGTGTAGTATTTTATTGTAGAGGTTTAGAAGCCTTCGTGTCGCGACGAGTGGAAGGTTTTTTATCATTTTGTAGTTTATTTTATCATGACCTGGGGTATTGCCTTTTAGTGCGTTTAGTGCAGTGTAGTATTCTGATAAAGTAATATCTGTTTCCATTTTTTGTACGTCATTGTTTTGTCCGTTGGTGATGTATCCTGTTGCATTGTGTGAATATTTGAGCTCAATAAATTTTCTGTCGAAGTTGCTGTCACTTGCATATGACGACCATTTTTTGGCAAAGGAATTAGCTATGTCCTTAGGATCCGTAAGAGTATTATTAAAGTTATCTTTTATAGTCTTGATGGTGTTTGTAGTGTAATTTCCGTATAATTTATTAACATTGCGCCATAGTTCTTTCATTGATGTTCTATTGTTTATTGAGCTGGTAAATTCGAAGAATGATTTTCTTTTAGCGGCTTTACCTTGCTTTTTAAACATTGCGTTCGCTTTTTTGTAGGCTATTTTATTTTCGCTAGTCATATTGTTTTTGAATGTATACCAGAGGTTTTGTTTGGTTGACCTTAGTTCAGTTAAGTGGTCGTTCCACCATTGCACTTTCTTTTTTGTGGTGTGTTGTGGGTATGTATGAGGAATAGCTTCATTTGCAGCTGCCATTATTAATCTTCTGAGTTTCGAAGCTTCACTATTTATGTTGTTAGATATGTCATAGTTTTTTATTTTAGAGTTTATCAGGTAATGATATCTTGGCCAATCTGCTTTAGTTACAATGTAACGTGAAATGTGTTTTTTAGTTGCTGGTTGTGTATTTTCGCCATATGTTATGATTATGGGATAGTGGTCGCTTCCGTGCATGTCTTCTAGTGTTTTCCAACCCAGGAAACTTGTGAGGCTAGCAGAAGCTAGTGAAATGTCCACGTGAGTGAAGGTGGAGTGGGTGGATAGGTGAGTGGGTGTACCGTTGTTGAGGATTGTTAAGTTGGATTGTGTTGTGAGTGTCTCTATAACCTTCCCTCTTGTATTGGTTTTGGAAGATCCCCATAGCTGGCTGTGTGCGTTGAAATCTCCTAAAAGAATGTTGTGGCTATTGGGCTGATTTAACATCATCTCCAGTTCAGCTTGTGGAATGGCTTGGGATGGTGGAATATATATTGATATTATTACTATTTTTATGTTTAGGTTTAATTCTGTTACAGCTGCTTGTGTGTTTTGTGGTGTGGGGAGGGGCTTGTGCTGAATATTTTTCTTGATCAATATAGCTGCGCCTCCTGTTGCTGTCGGTGATGGTGGGCTTTTAATTGTTTCATAGTTGCTGATATTAATATCTTCGTTTTTGTGGTGGGTTTCTTGTAAGGCTATGATGTCTGGATTTTCTGTTTTGATGAGGATTTGTAATTCATGTAAGTTGTTTTTGAAACCGTTCAAATTCCATTGAAGGATTTTGAGGTTCATTGAGGACGATCGTATAACTCTCGTTTTAGTACACTAGATATACTAAGCGGAGTTGTTTAAAGGTCTTGGTCGAATGACATCGAGTCTGAGCTATTGTCGATGTCGAGTGTTTCAGCTGACTTTTGGTTTGAATGGTTAGTTTTGTTGATAATTTTACTGCTTTTTGCTTTTAACTCTGCTTTCAGTTTTGATATAGCTCTATGGGATGTGGATTTTGGAAGAATTTTGATTTTGGAGCTTGGAGAGTTAAATGAAGTAATTTTTCGTGCTGGTGCTGGAAGTGTGCATGTGGTAGGGTTTACACTATGAGATGTTGTCGCTATGTCGTCGTATGTTGTTATTTTTCTGTTCGGTTGATTTGTGTGTGCTGTATGGGATGTGTGGGTATGGCTGGTTTGAAGGGAAACAGGTTGGGTTTTGGTGACTTTGGAATACATTGAATCGTTTATAGGATGTCGGCTTATATAGATTGAGTGCGCGGTTTTTTTGTCGACTTTTTGTAGCGTTATAATGGCTTGTATTTCACGTTCTTTGATGAAAATAGGGCAAATTTTGCTTGTTGATGCATGGTTTGCGTCTTCCAGGAAGTTGTCAACGCAGTTTACGCAGGTTGGTTGAGCATTGCAAGCTTCGTTAGATTCCAGATCTAGATGACAGATTAGCGAACAGTTTTTGCATAGCTTTTTGCCTTGACAAAACTTGCTGATGTGACCGAAGCGTAGACAATTGTTGCATTTGGTAGGTAAGGGAATGAAAGTGCGCACTTTTACCCTTTCATACCCGATGTTTATGTGTTCAGGGAGTTTTTGGGAATCGAAGGTAATTATAATTAGACCTGTTTCGATTAGCTCATTGTATTGTTTTTTCAGTATTTTTTTGACTTCACTTATGTTTTGTGTTTTTAGTTCTTCGAGTATGTCTGCTTCGTTTATTCCGCGTAAATCGTTGCAGTAAATTACTCCTTTGCTTACATTTAGTGTTTTGTGTAATGAGACACTAACTGAAATATTGTTATGCATGGAGGTAAGTTTAAGTAGTTTGTTTGCTTGAGTCGTATTTTTTGTTTTTACTAACAATGTGCCCGCGCGTGTCTTTTTGCAGCTTTCTACTTCACCATCACATGTGTAGTCTATTATTTTTTTAATGATGAATGGAGATAGTCCATGAAAAGATTCATTGTCCGTTCTAGTTATGGTTAAGAATTTGGATTCATCTGAATTTGGAGGGTTTCTCCTCCAAATGTCAGGTGGGTCAGGCATATTGTATGCCAACCAACGATTATTTGTGTTGTTATACGTGTATTGTTATTGTTGTTTTATTTTCTTTTCCCTTTTGGTTGAGCGTTTGTTTATCACTTGCGATTTCTTATCACTTGATAGTTAGCGAAAACCGGTTTTTGAAAGTGGCGATGTAGGGCAGAAAGCAATTAGCATATACGTCTGTCTACCTTGAAATTCGCGCTAGTACTGCAGTGCATTTAGAAGAAGTACGTAATCTTATATTTAGGTATGAATTCGATTTTCTTGTATATATTCATTTAGCAATCGATATCGAAATGCTTCAAATCATTAGTTTAACATATTTAAGTTAATAAAGCTTCTTTAACGCCTGAAGTTAACATAAAGCCATGGCGCCATAACGGCAGTGCATGTAGAAGAATTCCGTAATCTTATATTTAGGTATGTAGTCGATTTTCTTGGATCTACACATTTAGCAATCGATATCGAAAATCTTCAAATAACTGGTTTAGCATATTTAGGTTAATTAACCTTCTTTATCTTACTGAAGTTTAAATAAAGCCATAACGGCATAACGGCATTTTGGGTGAATTCCGTAATCTTTTACGGTAGTTGAAACAAAAATGTGACTTTTACCAAGCCACTGGTAGGAGTAGAAGAAAGATTGAAGACTTTCCTGAGAGCGCTTTAAATTATCTAACCAATGCTTTATGTTTGACTCACCTCGTTCAAATAGTTTAGCCACTAGAGCGTTAGCAAAGTTGAAACAAAAATGTGACTTTTACCAAGCCCCTGGTAGGAGTAGAAGAAAGATTGAAGACTTTCCTGAGAGCACTTTAAGTTATCTAACCAACGCTTTATGTTCGACCCACCTCGTTCCAATAGTTTAGCCTCTAGAGCGATAGCAAAGTTGAAACAAAATTGTGACTATTTCCAAGCCCCTGATAGGAGTAGAAGAAAAATTGGGGACTTTTCCCTTTAAATTATCTAACCAATGCGTTATGTGTGACTCACCTCGTTCCAGTAGTTTAGCCGCCAGAGCCTTAGCAAAGTTGAAACAAAATTGTGAACAAGCCCCTCATAGGAGTAGAAGAAAGATTGAAGACTTTCCTGAGAGTTCTTTAAATTATCTAACAAATGCTTTATGTTTGACCCACCGCGTTCCAATAGTTTAGCCGCTAGAGCGTTAGCAAAGTTGAAACAAAATTGTGACTATTACCAAGCCCCTGGTAAGAGTAGAAGAAAGATTGAAGATTTTCCTGAGAGCTCTTTGAATTATCTAATTATTGTTTTATGTTTGACCCACCTCCTTCCAATAGTTTAGCCGCTAGAGCGTTATCAAAAGTGAAACAAAAATGTGACTATTTCCAAGCCCCTTATAGGAGTAGAAGAAAGAGTAAAGATTTTCCTAAGAGCGCTTTAAATTATCTAACCAATGCTTTATGTTTGACCCACCTCGTTCAAACAGTTTACCCGCTAGAGCGTTATCAAAAGTGAAACAAAAATGTGTCTATTGGCAAGTCCCTGGTAGGAGTAGAAGAAAAATTGCAGACTTTTCTGAGAACTTTTTAAATTATCTAACCAATGCTTCATGTTTGACCCTTCTCGTCTCAATAGTTTAGCCTCTAGAGCGTTAGCAAAGTTGAAACAACAATGTGACTATTGCCGAGCCCCTGATAGCAATAGAAGAAAGAGTGAAGATTTTCCTAAGAGCGCTTTAAATTATCTAACCAATGCTTTACGTTTGACCCACCTCGTTCTAATAGTTTAGCCGCTAGAGCATTATCAAAAGTAAAACAATAATGTGACTATTTCCAAGCCCCTGATAGGAGTAGAATTAAGATTGAAGACTTTCCTGAGAGCTCTTTAACTTGACTAACCACCTCGTTCCAATAGTTTAGCCGCTAGAGCGTTAGCAAAGTTGAAACAAAAATGTGACTATTACCAAGCCCCTGATAGGAGTAGAAGAAAGAATGAAGACTTTCCTTATTGCTCTTTAAATTATCTAACCAATGCTTTATGTTTGACTCACCTCGTTTAAATAGTTTACCCGCTAGAGCTTTAATAAAAGTGAAACAAAAATGTGACTATTTCCAAGCCCCTGATACGAGTAGAATAAAGATTTAAGACTTTCCTGAGAGCTCTTTAAATTACCTAGCCAATGCTTTATGTTTGACCCACCTCGTTTTAACAGTTTAGCCGCTAGAGCGTTAGCAAAGTTGAAACAAAAATGTGACTATTACCGAGCCCCTGGTAGGAGTAGAATTAAGATTGAAGACTTTCCTGAGAGCTCTTTAAATGGACTAACCAATGCTTTATGTTTGACCCACCTCGTTCTAATAGTTTAGCCGCTAGAGCGTTAGCAAAGTTGAAACAAAAATGTGACTATTACCAAGCCCCTGATAGGAGTAGAATAAAGATTGAAGACTTTCCTGAGAGCTCTTTAAATTATCTAAACAACGCTTTATGTTTGACCCACCTCGTTCCAATAATTTAGCCGCTAGAGCGTTACCAAAGTTGAAACAAAATTGTGACTATTTCCAAGCCTCTGATAGGAGTAGAAGAAAAATTGGGACTTTCCTGAGAGCCCTTAAAATTATCTAACCAATGCGTTATGTGTGACTCACCTCGTTCCAGTAGTTTAGCCGCCAGAGCGTTAGCAAAGTTGAAACAAAATTGTGACCAAGCCCCTGTAGGAGTAGAAGAAAAATTGAGACTTTCCTGAGAGTCTTTAAATTACCTAACCAATGCTTTATGTTTGACCCACCTCGTTCAAATAATTTACCCGCTAGAGCGTTACAAAATGAAACAAAAATGTGACTATTCCAAGCCCCTGTAGGAGTAGAAAAAGATTGAAGACTTTCCTGAGAGCACTTTAAATTATCTAACCAACGCTTTATGTTGACCCACCTCGTTCAATAGTTTAGCCCTAGAGCGTTAGCAAAGTTGAAACAAAAATGTGACTTTTACCAAGCCCCTGGTAGGAGTAGAAGAAAGATTGAAGACTTTCCTGAGAGCACTTTAAATTATCTAACCAACGCTTTATGTTCGACCCACCTCGTTCCAATAGTTTAGCCTCTAGAGCGATAGCAAAGTTGAAACAAAATTGTGACTATTTCCAAGCCCCTGATAGGAGTAGAAAAAAAATTGGGACTTTCCTGAGAGCCCTTTAAATTATCTAACCAATGCGTTATGTGTGACTCACCTCGTTCCAGTAGTTTAGCCGCCAGAGCGTTAGCAAAGTTGAAACAAAATTGTGACTTTTACCAAGCCCCTGGTAGGAGTAGAAAAAATTGAGACTTTCCTGAGAGCCTTTAAATTATCTAACCAAGCTTATGTGACCACCTCGTTCCATAGTTTAGCCCAAGCGTAGCAAAGTTGAAACAAAATTGTGACCAAGCCCCTTAGGAGTAGAAGAAAATTGAGACTTTCCTGAGAGTTCTTTAAATTATCTAACCAATCTTTATGTTTGACCCACCTCGTTCCAATATTTAGCCGCTAGAGCGTTAGCAAAGTGAAACAAAAATGTGACTATTACCAAGCCCCTGGTAGGAGTAGAAGAAAGATTGAAGACTTTCCTGAGAGCACTTTAAATTATCTAACCAAGCTTTATGTTGACCACCTCGTTCCAATAGTTTAGCCCTAGAGCGTAGCAAAGTTGAAACAAAATTGTGACTATTTCCAAGCCCCTGTAGGAGTAGAAAAAAAATTGGGGACTTTCCTGAGAGCCCTTTAAATTATCTAACCAATGTTTTATGTTTGACCCACCTCGTTCCAATAGTTTCCGCTAGAGCGTTATCAAAGGTGAACAAAAATGTGACTATTCCAAGCCCCTGGTAGGAGTAGAAGAAAGATTGAAGACTTTCCTGAGAGCCTTTAAATTATCTAACCAATGCTTTATGTTTGACCCACCTCGTTCAAATAGTTTAGCCGCTAGAGCGTTAGCAAAGTTAAACAAAAATGTGACTTTTACCAAGCCCCTGGTAGGAGTAGAAAAAAAATTGGGGACTTTCCTGAGAGCCCTTTAAATTATCTAACCAATGCTTATGTTGACCACCTCGTTCCATAGTTTAGCCGCCAGAGCGTTAGCAAAGTTGAAACAAAATTGTGACTATCCAAGCCCCTGATAGGAGTAGAAGAAAGATTGAAGACTTTCCTGAGAGCTCTTTAAATTATCTAACCAATGCTTTATGTTTGACCCACCTCGTTCCAATAGTTTAGCCGCTAGAGCGTTAGCAAAGTTGAAACAAAATTGTGACTATTACCAAGCCCCTGATAGAGTAGAAGAAAGATTGAAGACTTTCCTGAGAGCTCTTTAAATTATCTAACCAATGCTTTATGTTTGACCCACCTCGTTCAAATAGTTTAGCCGCTAGAGCGTTAGCAAAGTGAAACAAAAATTTTGACTATTACCAAGCCCCTGGTAGTAGTAGAAGAAAGATTGAAGACTTTCCTGAGAGCACTTTAAATTATCTAACCAATGCTTTATGTTTGACCCACCTCGTTCCAATAGTTTAGCCGCTAGAGCGTTAGCAAAGTTGAAACAAAAATGTGACTATTACCAAGCCCCTGGTAGGAGTAGAAGAAAGATTGAAGACTTTCCTGAGAGCTCTTTAAATTATCTAACCAATGCTTTATGTTTGACCCACCTCGTTCAATAGTTTAGCCGCTAGAGCGTTAGCAAAGTTGAAACAAAAATGTGACTATTCCAAGCCCCTGGTAGGAGTAGAAGAAAGATTGAAGACTTTCCTGAGAGCTCTTTAAATTATCTAACCAATGCTTTATGTTTGACCCACCTCGTTCCAATAGTTTAGCCGCTAGAGCGTTAGCAAAGTTGAAACAAAAATGTGACTATTACCAAGCCCCTGGTAGGAGTAGAAGAAAGATTGAAGACTTTCCTGAGAGCTCTTTAAATTATCTACCAATGCTTTATGTTTGACCCACCTCGTTCCAATAGTTTAGCCGCTAGAGCGTTAGCAAAGTTGAAACAAAAATGTGACTATTACCAAGCCCCTGGTAGGAGTAGAAGAAAGATTGAAGACTTTCCTGAGAGCTCTTTAAATTATCTAACCAATGCTTTATGTTTGACCCACCTCGTTCAATAGTTTAGCCGCTAGAGCGTTAGCAAAGTTGAAACAAAAATGTGACTATTCCAAGCCCCTGGTAGGAGTAGAAAAAGATTGAAGACTTTCCTGAGAGCTCTTTAAATTATCTAACCAATGCTTTATGTTTGACCCACCTCGTTCCAATAGTTTAGCCGCTAGAGCGTTAGCAAAGTTGAAACAAAAATGTGACTATTACCAAGCCCCTGGTAGGAGTAGAAGAAAGATTGAAGACTTTCCTGAGAGCTCTTTAAATTATCTAACCAATGCTTTATGTTTGACCCACCTCGTTTTAATAGTTTATCCGCTAGAGCGTTATCTAACCAATGCTTTATGTTTGTTCCACCTCTTTCCAACAGTTTAGCCGCTAGAGCGTTAGAAAAGTTGAAACAAAAATGTGACTATTGCCGATCCCCTGATAGGAGTAGAAGAAAGATTGAAGACTTTCCTGAGAGCCCTTTAAATTATCTAACCAATGCTCACCTCGTTCTAATAGTTTAGCCTCAGAGCGTTAGCAAAGTTGAAACAAAAATATGACTATTGCCAAGCCCCTGATAGCAATAGAAGAAAGATTTAAGACTTTCCTGAAAGCCCTTTAAATTATCTAACCAATGTTTTATGTTTGACCCACCTCGTTCCAATAGTTTAGCCGCTAGAGCGTTATCAAAGGTGCAACAAAAATGTGACTATTGCCAAGCCCCTGGTAGGAGTAGAAGAAAGATTGAAGATTTTCCTAAGAGCTCCTTAAATTATCTAACCAATGCTTTTTGACTACCCCATTCGAATAGTTTACCCGCAAGAGCGTTATCAAAAGTGAAACAAAAATGTGACTATTTCCAAGCCCCTTATAGGAGTAGAAGAAAGAGTAAAGATTTTCCTAAAAGCGCTTTAAATTATCTAACCAATGCTTTATGTTTGACCCACCTCGTTCAAACAGTTTACCCGCTAGAGCGTTATCAAAAGTGAAACAAAAATGTGTCTATTGGCAAGTCCCTGGTAGGAGTAGAAAAAAGATTGAAGACTTTTCTGAGAGCTTTTTAAATTATCTAACCAATGCTTCCTGTTTGACCCTCCTCGTCTCAATAGTTTAGCCTCTAGAGCGTTAGCAAAGTTGAAACAACAATGTGACTATTGCCGAGCCCCTGATAGAAATAGAAGAAAGAGTGAAGATTTTCCTAAGAGCGCTTTAAATTATCTAACCAATGCTTTACGTTTGACCCACCTCGTTCTAATAGTTTAGCCGCTAGAGCATTATCAAAAGAAACAATAATGTGACTATTTCCAAGCCCCTGATAGGAGTAGAATTAAGATTGAAGACATTCCTGAGAGCTCTTTAAATTGACTAACCACCTCGTTCCAATAGTTTAGCCGCTAGAGCGTTAGCAAAGTTGAAACAAAAATGTGACTATTACCGAGCCCCTGGTAGGAGTAGAAGAAAGATTGAAGACTTTCCTGATTGCTCTTTAAATTATCTAACCAATGCTTTATGTTTGACTCACCTCGTTTAAATAGTTTACCCGCTAGAGCATTAATAAAAGTGAAACAAAAATGTGACTATTGCCAAGCCCCTGGTAGGAGTAGAAGAAAAATTCGGGACTTTCCTGAGAGCCCTTTAAATTATCCAAGCAATGCTTTATGTTTGACCCACCTAGTGCCAATAGTTTAGCCGCTGGAGCGTTATCAAAGTTGAAACAAAAATGTGACTATTGTCAAGCCCCTGATAGGAATAGAAGAAAGATTGAAGACTTTCCCCAGAGCTCTTTAAATTATATAACCAATGCTTTATGTGTGACTCACCTCGTTCTAATAGTTTAGCCTCAAAGCGTTAGCAAAGTTGAAACAAAAATGTGACTATTGCCAGGCCCCTGGTAGGAGTAGAAAAAAGAGTGAAGACTTTCCTGAGGGCTTTTTAAATTATCTAACCAATGCTTTATGCTTGACCCACCTCGTTCCAACAGTTTAGCCGCTAGAGCGTCATCAAGAGTGAAACAAAAATGTGACTCTTGCCAAGCCCCTGGTAGGAGTAGAAGAAAGATTGAAGACTTTCCTGAGAGCTCTTTAAATTATCTAATCAATGCTTTATGTTTGACTTACCTCTTTCAAATTGTTTACCCGCTAGAGCATTAATAAAAGTGAAACAAAAATGTGAATGTGTGTGAGTAGAAGAAAAATCGCAGACACCTCGTCTCAATAGCTTAGCCTCTAGAGCGTTAGCAAAGTTGAAACAACAATGTGACTATTGCCGAGCCCCTGATAGAAGTAGAGGAAAGAGTGAAGATTTTCCTAAGACCGCTTTAAATTATCTACTTTATGTGTGACTCACCTCGTTCAAATAGTTTAGCCTCAGAGCGTTAGCAAAGTTGAAACAAAAATGTGACTATTGCCAAGCCCCTGATAAGAGTAGAAGAAAGATTGAAGACTTTCCTGAGAGCACTTTAAATTATCTAACCAATGCTTTATGCTAGACCCACCTTGTTTCAATAGTTTAGCTAGAGCGTTAGCAAAGTTGAAACAAAAATGTGACTATTGCCAAGCGTCTGGTTAGAGCAGAAGAAAGATTGAAGACTTTCCTGAAAGCCCTTTAAATTATCTAACAAATGTCTTATGTTTAACTCAGCTGCTAAAGCGTTGCTAACGCTATTTGAATGAGGTGGGTAGAACATAAAGCATTGGTTAGATAATCTAAAGAGCTTCCAGGAAAGTCCTCAATCTTTCTTCTACTCCTACCAGGGGCCTGGCAATAGTCACATTTTTGTTTCAACTTTGCTAACGCTCTGAGGCTAAACTCTTAGAAAGAGGTGAGTCACACATAAAGCATTGGTTAGATAATTTAAAGAGCTTTCAGAAAAGTCTAAAATCTTTCTTCTACTTCTACCAGGGGCTTGGCAATAGTCACATTTTTGTTTCAACTTTGCTGACGCTCTGAGGCTAAACTATTTGAACGAGGTGGGTCGAACATAAAGCATTGGTTAGTTAATAAAAAGAACTCTCAGGAAAGTCTTCAATCTTTTTTCTACTCCTACCAGGGGCTTGGCAATAGTCACATTATTGTTTCACTTTTGATAACGGTCCTAGCGGGTAAACTATTTGAACGAGGTGAGTCAAACATAAAGCATTGGTTCTTTCTTTTACTCCTATCAGGGGCTTGGCAATAGTCACATTTTTGTTTCAACTTTGCTAATGCTCTAGCGGCTAAACTATTAAAACGAGGTGGGTCAAACATAAAGCATCGGTTAGACAATTTTGAGAGCTCTCAGGAAAGTCTTCAATCTTTCTTCTGCATCTACCAGGGGCGTGGCAATAGTCACATTTTTGTTTCAACTTTGCTAACGCTCTGAGGCTAAACTATTGGAACGAGGTGGGTCAAACATAAAGCAATAATTAGATAATTTAAAGACCTCTTAGGAAAACCTTCTATCTTTCTTCTTTTCGTACCAGGCGCTTGGCACATTTTTGTTTCACTTTTGATAACGCTCTAGCGGGTAAACTATTTGAACGAGGTGGGTCGAACATAAAGCATTGGTTAGGTAATTTAAAGTAATGAGTTGAACCATCTCGATATCGATTGCTAAATGTGTATATACAACAAAATCGACTTTATACCTAAATATAAGATTACGGAATTCTTCCAAATGCACTGCCGTTATACCGTTGTGGCTTTACGTAAACTTCAGTCAGATAAAGAAGGTTAGTTAACTTAAATATGTTAAACTAATGATTTGAAGCATTTCGTTATCGATTGCTAAATGTGTATATACAAGAGAATCGATTTTATACCTAAATATAAGATTACAGAATTCTTCCAAATGCAATGCCGTTATGCCGCCATGGCTTTAACCAACTTCAGATCGTTAAAGAAGGTTTATTAACTTAAATATGTTAAACTAATGAGTTGAACCATCTCGATATCGATTGCTAAATGTGTATATACAACAAAATCGACTTTATGCCTACATATAAGACTACGGAATTCTTCCAAATGCAGTGCCGTTATACCGCCATGGCTTAAACCAACTTCAGATCGTTCAAGAAGGTTTATTAACTTAAATATGTTAAACTAATGAGTTGAACCATCTCGATATCGATTGCTAAATGTGTATAAAAAACAAAATCGACTTTATACCTAAATAAAAGATTACGGAATTCTTCCAAATGCACTGCCGTTATACCGTTATGGCTTTATGTAAACTTCAGTCAGATAAAGAAGGTTAAGTAACTTAAATATGTTAAACTAATGATTTGAAGCATTTCGTTATCGATTGCTAAATGTGTATATACAAGAGAATCGATTTTATACCTAAATATAAGATTACAGAATTCTTCCAAATGCAATGCCGTTATGCCGCCATGGCTTTAACCAACTTCAGATCGTTAAAGAAGGTTTATTAACTTAAATATGTTAAACTAATGAGTTGAACCATCTTTGATATCGATTGCTAAATGTGTATATACAACAAAATCGACTTTATGCCCACATATAAGACTACGGAATTCTTCCAAATGCAGTGCCGTTATGCCGCCATGGCTTTAACCAACTTCAGATCGGTAAAGAAGGTTTATTAACTTAAATATGTTAAACTAATGAGTTGAAACATCTCGATATCGATTGCTAAATGTGTATATACAAGAAAATCGACTTTATACCTAAATATAAGATTACGAAATTCTTCTAAATGCACTGCCGTTATGCCGCCATGGCTTTATGCCAAATTCCGTTCGTTAAAGAAGGTTAATTAACTTAAATATGTTAAACTAATGATTTGAAGCATTTCGATATCGATTGCTAAATGTGTATATACAAGAAAATCGAAAACCTACATATAAGAGTACGGAATTCTTCCAAATGCAGTGCCGTTATGACGTTATGTCAACTTCAGTTCGCTAAAGGAGGTTTATTAACTTGAATATGTTAAACCAGTTATCTGAAGAATTTCGACATCGATTGCGAAATTTGTATATACAAGAAAAGCGACTTTATACCTAAATATAATATTATAACATTACGGAATTCTTCTAAATGCACTGCCGTTATACCGTTAATTCTTTATGTAGACTTCAGTATGCTAAAAAATGTTTATTAACTTAATATGTTAAACTTATGATTTGAAGCATTTCGACATCGATTGCGAAATGTGTAAATCCAAGAAAATCGACTATATACCTAAATATACGATTACGGAATTCTTCTACATGCACTGTCGTTATGCCGCCATGGCTTTGTATCACCTTCATTACGTTAAAGAAGGTTAATTAACTTATGTATGTTAAACTAATGATTTGAAGCATTTCGATATCGATTGCTAAATGTGTATATACAACAAAATCGACTTTATACCTAAATATAAGATTACGGAATTCTTCCAAATGTACTGTCGTTATGCCGCCATGGCTTTATATCGACTTCAATACGTTAAAGAAGGTTAATTAACTTAAATATGTTAAGCTAATGATTTAAAGCATTTCGTTATCGATTGCTAAATGTGTATATACAAGAAAATCGACTTTATACCTAAATATAAGATTACGGAATTCTTCTAAATGCATTGCCGTTATGCTGCCATGGCTTTATGCCAAATTCCGTTCGTTAAAGAAGGTTAATTAACTTAAATATGTTAAACTAATGATTTGAAGCATTTCGATATTGATTGCTAAATGTGTATATACAAGAATATCGACTTTATACCTAAATATAAGACTACGGAATTCTTCCAAATGCACTGCCGTTATACCGTTTTGGCTCTATGTAAACTTCAGTAAGATAAAGAAGGTTAGTTAACTTAAATATGTTAAACTAATGATTTGAAGCATTTCGATATTGATTGCTAAATGTGTATATACAACAAAGCCGACTTTATACCTTAATATAAGATTACGGAATTCTTCCAGATCTACTGTCGTTATGCCGCCATGGCGTTATATCACCTTCATTACGTTAAAGAAGGTTAACTAACTTAAATATGTTAAACGAATGATTTGAAGCATTTCGACATCGATAGCTAAATGTGTATATACAAGAAAATCGACTTTTTACCTAAATATAAGATTACGGAATTCTTCCAAATGCACTGCCGTTATACCGTTTTGGCTTTATGTAAACTTCAGTAAGATAAAGAAGGTTAGTTAACTTAAATATGTTAAACTAATGATTTGAAGCATTTCGGTATCGATTGCTAAATGTGTTATATACAACAAAATCGACTTTACACCTAAATATAAGATTACGGAATTCTTCCAAATCTACTGTCGTTATGCCGCCATGGCTTTATATCAACTTCAATACGTTAAAGAAGGTTAATTAACTTAAATATGTTAAACTAATGATTTGAAGCACTTCGATATCGATTGCTAAATGCGTATATACAACAAAATCGACTTTATACCTAAATATAAGATTACGGAATTCTTCTAAATGCACTGTCGTTATGCCGCCATGGCTTTATATCACCTTCATTACGGTAAAGAAGGATAACTAACTTAAATATGTTAAACTAATGACTTGAAGCATTTCGATATCGATTGCTAAATGTGTATGTACAACAAAACCGACTTTATACCTAAATATAAGATAACGGAATTCATATATAATACTGCCGGAATTCATATAATATACTGCCGTTATGCCGTTATTGCTTTATGTAAACTTCAGTAAGATAAAGAAGGTTAATTAACTGAAATATGCTAAACCAGTTAATTGATGCATTTCGATATCGATTGCTAAATGTGTAAATACAAGAAAATCGACTTTATACCTAAATATAAGATTTTACGGAATTCTTCTAATGCACTGTCGTTATGCCGCCATGGCTTTATATCACACTTCAATACGTTAAAGAAGGTTAATTAACTTAAATATGTTAAACTAATGATTTGAAGCATTTCGATATCGATGCTAAATGTGTATATACAACAAAATCGACTTTATACCTAAATATAAGATTACGGAATTCTTCCAAATGTACTGCCGTTATGCCGCCATGGCTTTATACACTTCAGTACGTTAAAGAAGGTTAATTAACTTAAATATGTTAAACTAATGATTTGAAGCATTTCGATATCGATTGCTAAATGTGTATATACAAGAAAATCGACTTTATACCTAAATATAAGACTTACGGAATTCTTCTAAATGCACTGCCGTTATGCCGCCATGGCTTTATGTCAACTTCAGTACGTTAAAGAAGGTTAATTAACTTAAATATGTTAAACTAATGATTTGAAGCATTTCGATATTGATTGCTAAATGTGTATATACAAGAAATCGACTTTATACCTAAATATAAGATACGGAATTCTTCCAAATGCACTGCCGTTATGCCGTTATGGCTTATGTAAACTTCAGTAAGATAAAGAAGGTTAATTAACTTAAATATGTTAAACGTAATGATTTGAAGCATTTCGATATCGATTGCTAAATGTGTATATACAGAAAATCGACTTTATACCTATAATATAAGATTACGGAATTCTTCCAATCTACTGTCGTTATGCCGCCATGGCTTATATCAACTTCATACGTTAAAGAAGGTTAATTAACTTAAATATGTTAAACAATGATTTGAAGCATTTCGACATCGATAGCTAAATGTGTATATACAAGAAAATCGACTTTATACCTAAATATAAGATTACGGAATTCTTCTAAATGCACTGTCGTTATGCCGCCATGGCTTTATGTCAACTTCAGTACGTTAAAGAAGGTTATTAACTTAAATATGTTAAACTAATGATTTGAAGCATTTCGATATCGATTGCTAAATGTGTTATACAACAAAATCGACTTTATACCTAAATATAAGATAACGGAATTCTTCCAAATTACTGTCGTTATGCCGCCATGGCTTTATATCAACTTCAATACGTTAAAGAAGGTTAATTAACTTAAATATGTTAAACTATGATTTGAAGCATTTCGATATCGATTGCTAAATGCGTATATACAACAAAATCGACTTTATACCTAAATATAAGATTACGGAATTCTTCTAATGCACTGTCGTTATGCCGCCATGGCTTTATATCACCTTCATTACGGTAAAGAAGGATTTAAATTTAAATTAAATATGTTAAACTAATGACTTGAAGCATTTCGATATCGATTGCTAAATGTGTATGTACAACAAAACCGACTTTATACCTAAATATAAGATAACGGAATTCATATATAATATGCAACTAATTTCTCGTTATGCCGTTATGGCTTTATGTAAACTTCAGTAAGATAAAGAAGGTTAATTAACTGAAATATGCTAAACCAGTTAATTTTAAGCATTTCGATATCGATTGCTAAATGCGTAAATACAACAAAATCGACTTTATACCTAAATATAAGACTACGGAATTCTTCTAAATGTACTGCCGTTATGCCGCCATGGCTTTATATCAAACTTCAATACGTTAAAGAAGGTTAATTAACTTAAATATGTTAAACTAATTATTTGAAGCATTTCGATATCGATGCTAAATGCGTATATCAACAAAATCGACTTTATACCTAAATATAAGATACGGAATTCTTCCAAATGCATGCCGTTATGCGCCATGGCTTTAATCCAACTTCAGTCGTTAAAGAAGGTTAATTAACTTAAATATGTTAAACTAATGATTTGAAGCATTTCGATATCGATTGCTAAATGTGTATATACAAGAAAATCGACTTTATACCTAAATATAAGACTACGGAATTCTTCCAAATGCACTGCCGTTATGACGTTATGTCAACTTCAGTTCGCTAAAGGAGGTTTATTAACTTGAATATGTTAAACCAGTTATCTGAAGCATTTCGATATCGATTGCGAAATGTGTATATACAAGAAAAGCGACTTTATACCTAAATATAATATTGTAACATTACGGAATTCTTCTAAATGCACTGCCGTTATACCGTTAAGGCTTTATGTAGACTTCAGTATGCTAAAAAATATTTATTAACTTAATATGTTAAACTTATGATTTGAAGCATTTCGATATCGATAGCTTAATGTGTATAAACAAAAAAATCGACTTTATACCTAAATATGAGTTTACGGAATTCTTCTAAATGCACTGCCGTTATGCCGCCATGGCTTTAAGCCAACGTCCGTTCGTTGAAGAAGGTTTATTAACTTAAATATGTTAAACTAATCATTTGAAGCATTTCGGTATCGATTGCTAAATGTGTATATACAAGAAAATCGACTTTATACCTAAATATAAGACTACGGAATTCTTCCAAATGTACTGTCGTTATGCCGCAATGACTTTATATCAACGTCAATACGTTAAAGAAGGTTAATTAACTTAAATATGTTAAACTAATGATTTGAGGCATTTCGTTAACGATTCCTAAATGTGTGTATACAAGAAAATCGATTTTGTACCTAAATATAATTCTTCTAAATGCACTGCCGTTATGCCGCCATGACTTTAAGCCAACTTCCGTTCGTTAAAGAAGGTTTATTAACTTAAGTATGTTAAACCAGTTATTTGAAGCATTTCGGTATCGATTGCTTAATGCATATATAAAAGAAAATCGACTTTATACCTAAATATAAGACCACGGAATTCTTCCAAATGTACTGTCGTTATGCCGCCATGGTTTTATATCAACTTCAATACGTTAAAGAAGGTTAATTAACTTAAATTTGTTAAACTTATGATTTGAGGCATTTCCATATCGCTTGCTAAATGTGTATATACAAGAAGATCGACTTTATACCTAAATATAAGATTACGGAATTCTTCTAAATGCACTGCCGTTATGCCGCCATGGCTTTATGCCCACATCCGTTAGTTAAAGAAGGTTAATTAACTTAAATATGTTAAACCAGTTATTTGAAGCATTTCGATATCGATTGCTAAATGTGTATGTACAACAAAATCGACTTTATACCTAAATATAAGATAACGGAATTCATATAAATATACTGCCGTTATGGCTTTACGTAAACTTCAGTAAGACAAAGAAGGTTAATTAACTTAAATATGCTAAACCAGTTATTTGAAGCATTTCGATATCGACTGCAAACTGTATATATACAAGAAAATCGACTTTATACCTAAATACAGGGTAGGCCATTTAAAGTTGACCCATTTGTTTTTTTGCCAAAATTAAGGCGTCGCGGATAATCAGCTGGGTTTAGTTTTTGTGCCATTTGAATTTTATATGGAAACATCTTCAAATCTTTATGAATTATGCGTCGGAGAGTGGTGCGAGAGATGTCTAATTCCTGAGAGCGGCGATAACTCGATGTCGATGGAGTCTCCTCAATACTGGCTCGTACAGCTTCGATATTTTCATCAGAACGTCTTGTGCGTTGTCTGGATGCATGACTGGCATTACTGAGATTACCGGTGTTCACAAATTTTGCGTATAAAGACTTAATTGTGTTCTAAACTGGAGCACTTTTCACTTTATTTTTTTTGCGAAACGCACGTTGAGTTAACACAATTGAAAAGTTACTTTGAATATAAAGCTGAACAATTTCAGCGCGTTCTTTTGGAGTGTACTGTTCCATGGTATAAATTGTCTTCGAATGACGCTTCTAACGCAGTATGACATTAGCCAATTTGTCAGCGCTGTTAAAAGTTACAGCGTTGCCAGATGAGTCAACTTTAAATGGCCTACCCTGTATAAGATTACGGAATTCTTCTAAATGCACTGTCGTTATGCCGCCATGGCTTTATATCACCTTCATTACGTTAAAGAAGGTTAACTAACTTAAATATGTTAAACGAAAGATTTGAAGCATTTCGATATCGATTGCTAAATGCGTATATACAACAAAATCGACTTTATACCTAAATATGGGATTACGGAATTCTTCTAAAAGCACTGTCGTTATGCCGCCATGGCTTTATATCACCTTCATTACGGTAAAGAAGGTTAACTAACTTAAATATGTTAAACGAATGATTTGAAGCATTTCGACATCGATAGCTAAATGTGTATATACAAGAAAATCGACTTTTTACCTAAATATAAGATTACGGAATTCTTCCAAATGCACTGCCGTTATACCGTTTTGGCTTTATGTAAACTTCAGTAAGATAAAGAAGGTTAGTTAACTTAAACATGTTAAACTAATGATTTGAAGCATTTCGGTATCGATTGCTAAATGTGTATATACAACAAAATCGACTTTATACCTAAATATAAGATTACGGAATTCTTCCAAATCTACTGTCGTTATGCCGCCATGGCTTTATATCAATTTCAATACGTTAAAGAAGGTTAATTAACTTAAATATGTTAAACTAATGATTTGAAGCATTTCGATATCGAGTGCTAAATGCGTATATACAACAAAATCGACTTTATACCTAAATATAGGATTACGGAATTCTTCTAAATGCACTGTCGTTATGCCGCCATGGCTTTATATCACCTTCATTACGGTAAAGAAGGATAACTAACTTAAATATGTTAAACTAATGACTTGAAGCATTTCGATATCGATTGCTAAATGTGTATTTACAACAAAACCGACTTTATACCTAAATATAAGATAACGGAATTCATATAAATATACTGCCGTTATGCCGTTATGGATTTATGTTAACTTCAGTAAGAAAAAGAAGGTTAATTAACTTAAATATGCTAAACCCGTTATTTGAAGCATTTCAATATCGATTGCTAAATGTGTAAATACAAGAAAATCAACTTTGTACCTAAATATAAAAATATAACATTACGGAATTCTCCTAAATACACTGCCGTTATACCGTTAAGGCTTTATGTAGACTTCAGTAAGCTAAAAAGCTTTTATTAACTTTATATATTAAACTAATAATATGAAGCATTTCGATATCGATAGCTAAATGTGTATATACAAGAAAATCGACTTTATACCTAAATATAAGATTACAGAATTCTTCTACATGCACTGCCGTTATGCCGCCATGGCTATATGCCAACTTCAGATCGTTAAAGAAGGTTTATTAACTTAAATATGTTAAACGAATGATGTAAAGCATTTCGATATCGATTGCTAAATGTTTATATACAAGAAAATTGTCTTTATACCTAAATATAAGGCTGCGGAATTCTTCCAAATGTACTGTCGTTATGCCGCCATGGTTTTATATCAACTTCAATACGTTAAAGAAGGTTAATTAACTTAAATTTGTTAAACTAATGATTTGAAGCATTTCCATATCGCTTGCTAAATGTGTATGTAAAAGAAATTCGAAATTATACCTAAACATAAGATTACGGAATTCTTCCAAACGTACTTTCGTTATGCCGCAATGTCTTTATGTCACCTTCATTACGTTAAAGAAGGCTAATTAACTTAAATATGTTAAACTAATGATTTGAATCATTTCGTTATCGATTGCTAAATGTGTATATACAAGAAGATCGACTTTATACCTAAATATAAGATTACGGAATTCTTCTAAATGCACTGCCGTTATGCCGCCATGGCTTTATGCCCACATCCGTTAGTTAAAGAAGGTTAATTAACTTAAATATGTTAAACCAGTTATTTGAAGCATTTCGATATCGATTGCTAAATGTGTATGTACAACAAAATCGACTTTATACCTAAATATAAGATAACGGAATTCATATAAATATACTGCCGTTATGGCTTTACGTAAACTTCAGTAAGACAAAGAAGGTTAATTAACTTAAATATGCTAAACCAGTTATTTGAAGCATTTCGATATCGACTGCAAAATGTATATATACAAGAAAATCGAATTTATACCTAAATATAAGATTACGGAATTCTTCTAAATGCACTGTCGTTATGCCGCCATGGCTTTATATCAACTTCAATACGTTAAAGAAGGTTAATTTACTTAAATATGTTAAACTAACGATTTGAAGCATTTCGATATCGATAGCTAAATGTGTATAAACAAAAAAATCGACTTTATACCTAAATATAAGATTACGGAATTCTTCTAAATGCACTGCCGTTATGCCGCCATGGCTTTAAGCCAACTTCCGTTCGTTAAAGAAGGTTTATTAACTTAAATATGTTAAACTAATGATTTGAAGCATTTCGTTATAGATCGCTAAATGTGTATGTACAACAAAATCGACTTTATGCATAAATGTAAGACTACGGAATTCTTCCAAATGTATTGTCGTTATGCTGCCATGGCTTTACATCAACTTCAATACGTAAAAGAAGGTTAATTAACTTAAATATGTTAAACTAATGATTTGAAGCATTTCGATATCGATTGCTAAATGCGTATATACAACAAAATCGTTTTTATACCTAAATATTAGATTACGGAATTCTTCTAAATGCACTGTCGTTATGCCGCCATGGCTTTACGTAAACTTCAGTCAGATAAATAAGGTTAGTTAACTTAAATATGTTAAACTACTGATTTGAAGCATTTCGATATTGATTGCTAAATGTGTATATACAACAAAGCCGACTTTATACCTTAATATAAAATTACGGAATTCTTCCAAATCTACTGTCGTTATGCCGCCATGACTTTATATCACCTTCATTACGTTAAAGAAGGTTAACTAACTTAAATATGTTAAACGAATGATTTGAAGCATTTCGACATCGATAGCTAAATGTGTATATACAAGAAAATCGACTTTTTACCTAAATATAAGATTACGGAATTCTTCCAAATGCACTGCCGTTATACCGTTTTGGCTTTATGTAAACTTCAGTAAGATAAAGAAGGTTAGTTAACTTAAATATGTTAAACTAATGATTTGAAGCGTTTCGGTATCGATTGCTAAATGTGTATATACAATAAAATCGACTTTATACCTAAATATAAGATTACGGAATTCTTCCAAATCTACTGTCGTTATGCCGCCATGGCTTTATATCAACTTCAATACGTTGAGGAAGGTTAATTAACTTAAATATGTTCAACTAATGATTTGAAGCATTTCGATATCGATTGCTAAATGCGTAGGTACAACAAAATCGACTTTATACCTAACTATAAGATAACGGAATTCATATAAATATACTGCCGTTATGCCGTTATGGCTTTATGTAAACTTCATTAAGATAAAGAAGGTTAATTAACTTAAATATGCTAAACCAGTTATTTGAAGCATTTCGATATATATTGTTAAATACAAGAAAATCGACTTTATACCTAAATATAAGATTACGGAGTTCTTCCAAATGCACTGCCGTTATACCGTTATGGCTTTATGTACACTTCAGTAAGAAAAATAAGGTTAATTAACTTAAATATGTTAAACTAATGAGTTGAACCACCTCGATATCGATTGCTAATGTGTATATACAAGAAAATCGACTTTATACCTAAATATAAGATTACGGAATTCTTCTAAATGCACTGCCGTTATGCCGCCATGGCTTTAAGCCAACTTCAGATCGTTAAAGAAGGTTTATTAACTTAAATATGTTAAACTAATGATTTGAAGCAATTCGATATCGATAGCTAAATGTGTATATACAAGAAAATCGACTTTATACCTAAATATAAGATTACGGAATTCTTCTAAATACACTGCCGTTATGCCGCCATGGCCTTAAGCCAACTTCAGTTCGTTAAAGAGGGTTTATTAACTTAAATATGTTAAACCAGTTATTTGAAGCATTTCGACATCGATTGCTTGATGCATATATACCAGAAAATCGACTTTATACCTAAATATAAGACTACGGAATTCTTCTAAATGTACTGTCGTTATGCCGCCATGGCTTTATATCAACTTGAATACGTTAAAGAAGGTTAATTAACTTAAATATGTTAAACTAATGATTTGAAGTATTTCGATATCGAGTGTTGAATGCGTATGGACAACAAAATCGACTTTATACCTAAATATAAGATAACGGAATTCATATAAATATACTGCCGTTATGCCGTTATGGCTTTATATTAACTTCAGTAAGATAAAGAAGGTTAATTAACTTAAATATGCTAAACCCGTTATTTGAGGCATTTCAATATCGATTGCTAAATGTGTAAATACAAGAAAATCGACTTTGTACCTAAATATAAAAATATAACATTACGGAATTCTTCTAAATACACTGCCGTTATACCGTTAAGGCTTTATGTAGACTTCAGTAAGCTAAAAAGCTTTTATTAACTTTATATATTAAACTAATAATATGAAGCATTTCGATGTCGATAGCTAAATGTGTATATACAAGAAAATCGACTTTATACCTAAATATAAGATTACGGAATTCTTCCAAATGCACTGCCGTTATATCGTTTTGGCTTTATGTAAACTTCAGTAAGATAAAGAAGGTTAGTTAACTTAAATATGTTAAACTAATGATTTGAAGCATTTCGATATTGATTGCTAAATGTGTATATACAACAAAGCCGACTTTATACCTTAATATAAGATTACGGAATTCTTCCAAATCTACTGTCGTTATGCCGCCATGGCTTTATATCACCTTCATTACGTTAAAGAAGGTTAACTAACTTAAATATGTTAAACGAATGATTTGAAGCATTTCGACATCGATAGCTAAATGTGTATATACAAGAAAATCGACTTTTTACCTAAATATAAGATTACGGAATTCTTCTAAATGCACTGCCGTTATGCCGCCATGGCTATATCCCAACTTCAGATCGTTAAAGAAGGTTTATTAACATAAATATGTTAAACTAATGAGTTGAAGCATCTCGATATCGATCGCTAAATGTGTATATACAAGAAAATCGATTTTTACATAAATATAAGGCTACGGAACTTTTCCAAATGTACTGTCGTTATGCCGCCATGGTTTTATATCAACTTCAATACGTTAAAGAAGGTTAATTATCTTAAATATGTTAAACTAATGATTTGAAGCAATTCGATATCGATAGCTAAATGTGTATATACAAGAAAATCGACTTTATACCTAAATATAAGATTACGGAATTCTTCTAAATGCACTGCCGTTATGCCGCCATGGCCTTAAGCCAACTTCAGTTCGTTAAAGAAGGTTTATTAACTTAAATATGTGAAACCAGTTATTTGAAGCATTTCGACATCGATTGCTTGATGCATATATACCAGAAAATCGACTTTATACCTAAATATAAGACTACGGAATTCTTCTAAATGTACTGTCGTTATGCCGCCATGGCTTTATATCAACTTCAATACGTTAAAGAAGGTTAATTAACTTAAATATGTTAAACTAATGATTTGAAGCATTTCGATATCGAGTGTTGAATGCGTATGGACAACAAAATCGACTTTATACCTAAATATAAGATAACGGAATTCATATAAATATACTGCCGTTATGCTGTTATGGCTTTATGTTAACTTCAGTAAGATAAAGAAGGTTAATTAACTTAAATATGCTAAACCCGTTATTTGAAGCATTTCAATATCGATTGCTAAATGTGTAAATACAAGAAAATCGACTTTGTACCTAAATATAAAAATATAACATTACGGAATTCTTCTAAATACACTGCCGTTATACCGTTAAGGCTTTATGTAGACTTCAGTAAGCTAAAAAGCTTTTATTAACTTTATATATTAAACTAATAATATGAAGCATTTCGATGTCGATAGCTAAATGTGTATATACAAGAAAATCGACTTTATACCTAAATATAAGATTACGGAATTCTTCCAAATGCACTGCCGTTATATCGTTTTGGCTTTATGTAAACTTCAGTAAGATAAAGAAGGTTAGTTAACTTAAATATGTTAAACTAATGATTTGAAGCATTTCGATATCGATTGCTAAATGCGTAGGTACAACAAAATCGACTTTATACCTAACTATAAGATAACGGAATTCATATAAATATACTGCCGTTATGCCGTTACGGCTTTATGTAAACTTCAGTAAGATAAAGAAGGTTAATTAACTTAAATATGCTAAACCAGTTATTTGAAGCATTTCGATATATATTGTTAAATACAAGAAAATCGACTTTATACCTAAATATAAGATTACGGAGTTCTTCCAAATGCACTGCCGTTATACCGTTATGGCTTTATGTACACTTCAGTAAGAAAAATAAGGTTAATTAACTTAAATATGTTAAACTAATGAGTTGAACCACCTCGATATCGATTGCTAATGTGTATATACAAGAAAATCGACTTTATACCTAAATATAAGATTACGGAATTCTTCTAAATGCACTGCCGTTATGCCGCCATGGCTTTAAGCCAACTTCAGATCGTTAAAGAAGGTTTATTAACTTAAATATGTTAAACTAATGATTTGAAGCAATTCGATATCGATAGCTAAATGTGTATATACAAGATAATCGACTTTATACCTAAATATAAGATTACGGAATTCTTCTAAATACACTGCCGTTATGCCGCCATGGCCTTAAGCCAACTTCAGTTCGTTAAAGAGGGTTTATTAACTTAAATATGTTAAACTAATGAGTTGAAGCATTTCGACATCGATTGCTTGATGCATATATACCAGAAAATCGACTTTATACCTAAATATAAGACTACGGAATTCTTCTAAATGTACTGTCGTTATGCCGCCATGGCTTTATATCAACTTGAATACGTTAAAGAAGGTTAATTAACTTAAATATGTTAAACTAATGATTTGAAGTATTTCGATATCGAGTGTTGAATGCGTATGGACAACAAAATCGACTTTATACCTAAATATAAGATAAAGGAATTCATATAAATATACTGCCGTTATGCCGTTATGGCTTTATATTAACTTCAGTAAGATAAAGAAGGTTAATTAACTTAAATATGCTAAACCCGTTATTTGAAGCATTTCAATATCGATTGCTAAATGTGTAAATACAAGAAAATCGACTTTGTACCTAAATATAAAAATATAACATTACGGAATTCTCCTAAATACACTGCCGTTATACCGTTAAGGCTTTATGTAGACTTCAGTAAGCTAAAAAGCTTTTATTAACTTTATATATTAAACTAATAATATGAAGCATTTCGATATCGATAGCTAAATGTGTATATACAAGAAAATCGACTTTATACCTAAATATAAGATTACAGAATTCTTCTACATGCACTGCCGTTATGCAGCCATGGCTATATGCCAACTTCAGATCGTTAAAGAAGGTTTATTAACTTAAATATGTTAAACTAATGATTTGAGGCATTTCGTTAACGATTCCTAAATGTGTGTATACAAGAAAATCGATTTTGTACCTAAATATAAGATTACGGAATTCTTCTAAATGCACTGCCGTTATGCCGCCATGACTTTAAGCCAACTTCCGTTCGTTAAAGAAGGTTTATTAACTTAAGTATGTTAAACCAGTTATTTGAAGCATTTCGGTATCGATTGCTTAATGCATATATAAAAGAAAATCGACTTTATACCTAAATATAAGACCACGGAATTCTTCCAAATGTACTGTCGTTATGCCGCCATGGTTTTATATCAACTTCAATACGTTAAAGAAGGTTAATTAAATTAAATTTGTTAAACTAATGATTTGAAGCATTTCCATATCGCTTGCAAAATGTGTATGTAAAAGAAAATAGAAATTATACCTAAACATAAGATTACGGAATTCTTCCAAATGTACTGTCGTTATGCCGCAATGTCTTTATGTCACCTTCATTACGTTAAAGAAGGCTAATTAACTTAAATATGTTAAACTAATGATTTGAATCATTTCGTTATCGATTGCTAAATGTGTATATACAAGAAGATCGACTTTATACCTAAATATAAGATTACGGAATTCTTCTAAATGCACTGCCGTTATGCCGTCATGGCTTTATGCCCACATCCGTTAGTTAAAGAAGGTTAATTAACTTAAATATGTTAAACCAGTTATTTGAAGCATTTCGATATCGATTGCTGAATGTGTATGTACAACAAAATCGACTTTATACCTAAATATAAGATAACGGAATTCCTATAAATATACTGCCGTTATGGCTTTACGTAAACTTCAGTAAGACAAAGAAGGTTAATTAACTTAAATATGCTAAACCAGTTATTTGAAGCATTTCGATATCGACTGCAAAATGTATATATACAAGAAAATCGACTTTATACCTAAATATAAGATTACGGAATTCTTCTAAATGCACTGTCGTTATGCCGCCATGGCTTTATATCAACTTCAATACGTTAAAGAAGGTTAATTTACTTAAATATGTTAAACTAACGATTTGAAGCATTTCGATATCGATAGCTAAATGTGTATATACAAAAAAATCGACTTTATACCTAAATATAAGATTACGGAATTCTTCTAAATGCACTGCCGTTATGCCGCCATGGCTTCAAGCCAACTTCAGATCGTTAAAGAAGGTTTATTAACTTAAATATGTTAAACGAATGATGTGAAGCATTTCGATATCGATTGCTAAATGTTTATATACAAGAAAATTGTCTTTATACCTAAATATAAGACTGCGGAATTCTTCCAAATGTACTGTCGTTATGCCGCCATGGCTTTATATCAACTTCAATACGTTAAAGAAGGTTAATTAACTTAAATATGTTAAACTAATGATTTGAAGCATTTCGATATCGAGTGTTGAATGCGTATGGACAACAAAATCGACTTTATACCTAAATATAAGATAACGGAATTCATATAAATATACTGCCGTTATGCCGTTATGGCTTTATGTTAACTTCAGTAAGATAAAGAAGGTTAATTAACTTAAATATGCTAAACCCGTTATTTGAAGCATTTCAATATCGATTGCTAAATGTGTAAATACAAGAAAATCGACTTTGTACCTAAATATAAAAATATAACATTACGGAATTCTCCTAAATACACTGCCGTTATACCGTTAAGGCTTTATGTAGACTTCAGTAAGCTAAAAAGCTTTTATTAACTTTATATATTAAACTAATAATATGAAGCATTTCGATATCGATAGCTAAATGTGTATATACAAGAAAATCGACTTAATACCTAAATATAAGATTACAGAATTCTTCTACATGCACTGCCGTTATGCCGCCATGGCTTTATGCCAACTTCAGATCGTTAAAGAAGGTTTATTAACTTAAATATGTTAAACGAATGATGTGAAGCATTTCGATATCGATTGCTAAATGTTTATATACAAGAAAATTGGCTTTATACCTAAATATAAGACTGCGGAATTCTTCCAAATGTACTGTCGTTATGCCGCCATGGCTTTATATCAACTTCAATACGTTAAAGAAGGTTAATTAACTTAAATATGTTAAACTAATGATTTGAGGCATTTCGTTAACGATTCCTAAATGTGTGTATACAAGAAAATCGATTTTGTACCTAAATATAAGATTACGGAATTCTTCTATATGCACTGCCGTTATGCCGCCATGACTTTAAGCCAACTTCCGTTCGTTAAAGAAGGTTTATTAACTTAAGTATGTTAAACCAGTTATTTGAAGCATTTCGGTATCGATTGCTTAATGCATATATAAAAGAAAATCGACTTTATACCTAAATATAAGACCACGGAATTCTTCCAAATGTACTGTCGTTATGCCGCCATGGTTTTATATCAACTTCAATACGTTAAAGAAGGTTAATTAACTTAAATTTGTTAAACTTATGATTTGAAGCATTTCCATATCGCTTGCTTAATTTGTATGTAAAAGAAAGTCGAAATTATACCTAAACATAAGATTACGGAATTCTTCCAAATGTACTGTCGTTATGCCGCAATGTCTTTATGTCACCTTCATTACGTTAAAGAAGGCTAATTAACTTAAATATGTTAAACTAATGATTTGAATCATTTCGTTATCGATTGCTAAATGTGTATGTACAAGAAGATCGACTTTATACCTAAATATAAGATTACGGAATTCTTCTAAATGCACTGCCGTTATGCCGCCATGGCTTTATGCCCACATCCGTTAGTTAAAGAAGGTTAATTAACTTAAATATGTTAAACCAGTTATTTGAAGCATTTCGATATCGATTGCTAAATGTGTATGTACAACAAAATCGACTTTATACCTAAATATAAGATAACGGAATTCATATAAATATACTGCCGTTATGGCTTTACGTAAACTTCAGTAAGACAAAGAAGGTTAATTAACTTAAATATGCTAAACCAGTTATTTGAAGCATTTCGATATCGACTGCAAAATGTACATATACAAGAAAATCGACTTTATACCTAAATATAAGATTACGGAATTCTTCTAAATGCACTGTCGTTATGCCGCCATGGCTTTATATCAACTTCAATACGTTAAAGAAGGTTAATTTACTTAAATATGTTAAACTAACGATTTGAAGCATTTCGATATCGATAGCTAAATGTGTATATACAAAAAAATCGACTTTATACCTAAATATAAGATTACGGAATTCTTCTAAATGCACTGCCGTTATGCCGCCATGGCTTTAAGCCAACTTCCGTTCGTTAAAGAAGGTTTATTAACTTAAATATGTTAAACTAATGATTTGAAGCATTTCGATATCGATTAATAAATGTGTATATACAAGAAAATCGACTTTATGCATAAATGTAAGACTACGGAATTCTTCCAAATGTATTGTCGTTATGCTGCCATGGCTTTACATCAACTTCAATACCTAAAAGAAGGTTAATTAACTTAAATATGTTAAACTAATGATTTGAAGCATTTCGATATCGATTGCTAAATGCGTATATACAACAAAATCGACTTTATACCTAAATATTAGATTACGGAATTCTTCTAAATGCACTGTCGTTATGCCGCCATGGCTTTACGTAAACTTCAGTCAGATAAAGAAGGTTAGTTAACTTAAATATGTTAAACTACTGATTTGAAGCATTTCGATATTGATTGCTAAATGTGTATATACAACAAAGCCGACTTTATACCTTAATATAAGATTACGGAATTCTCCCAAATCTACTGTCGTTATGCCGCCATGGCTTTATATCACCTTCATTACGTTAAAGAAGTTTAACTAACTTAAATATGTTAAACGAATGATTTGAAGCATTTCGACATCGATAGCTAAATGTGTATATACAAGAAAATCGACTTTTTACCTAAATATAAGATTACGGAATTCTTCCAAATGCACTGCCGTTATACCGTTTCGGCTTTATGTAAACTTCAGTAAGATAAAGAAGGTTAGTTAACTTAAATATGTTAAACTAATGATTTGAAGCATTTCGGTATCGATTGCTAAATGTGTATATACAACAAAATCGACTTTATACCTAAATATAAGATTACGGAATTCTTCTAAATGCACTGCCGTTATGCCGCCATGGCTTTAAGCCAACTTCCGTTCGTTAAAGAAGGTTTATTAACTTAAATATGTTAAACTAATGATTTGAAGCATTTCGATATCGAGTGTTGAATGCGTATGGACAACAAAATCGACTTTATACCTAAATATAAGATTACGGAATTCTTCTAAATGCACTGTCGTTATGCCGCCATGGCTTTATATCACCTTCATTACGGTAAAGAAGGATAACTAACTTAAATATGTTAAACTAATGACCTGAAGCATTTCGATATCGATTGCTAAATGTGTATGTACAACAAAACCGACTTTATACCTAAATATAAGATAACGGAATTCATATATAATACTGCCGGAATTCATATAATATACTGCCGTTATGCCGTTATTGCTTTATGTAAACTTCAGTAAGATAAAGAAGGTTAATTAACTGAAATATGCTAACCCAGTTATTTGATGCATTTCGATATCGATTGCTAAATGTGTAAATACAAGAAAATCGACTTTATACCTAAATATAAAATTATAACATTACGGAATTCTTCTAAATGCACTGCCGTTATACCGTAAAGGCT
>JAPZAG010000626.1:0-59318 GCA_027475135.1 Bactrocera correcta
AAGAAAATCGAATTTATACCTAAATATAAGATAACGGAATTCTTCCACACGTACTGTCGTTATGCCGCCATGGCTTTTTATCACCTTCATTACGTTAAAGAAGGTTAAATATTTTAAATGTGTAAATACAAGAAAATCGACATTATACCTAAATATAAAATTATAACATTACGGAATTCTTCTAAATGCACTGCCATTATACCGTTAAGGCTTAATGTAGACTTCAGTAAGCTAAAAAATGTTTATTAACTTAATATATTAAACTAATGATTAGAAGCATTTCGATATCGATAGCAAAATGAGTATATACAAGAAAATCAATTTTATACCTATATATAAGATTACGGAATTCTTTTCATGCACTGCCGCTATGCCGCCATGGCTATATGCCAACTTCAGATCGTTAGAGAAGGTTTATTAACTTAAATATGTTAAACTAATGATTTGAAGCATCTCGATATCGATTGCTAAATGTATATATACAACACAATCGCCTTTATACCTAAATATAAGATTACGGAATTCTTCTAAATGCACTGCCGTTATACCGTTATGGCTTTATGTAAACTTCAGTAAGATAAAGAAGGTTAATAACCTTAAATATGTTAAACTATCGATTTGAAGCATTTCGTTATCGATTGCTTAATGTGTATATTCAAGAAAATCGAATTTATACCTAAATATAAGATTACGAATTTCTTCTAAATGCACTGCCGTTATGCCGCCATGGCTTTATATCAACTTCAATAAGTTAAAGAAGTTTAACTAACTTAAATATGTTAAACTAATGATTTAAAACATTTCCATATCGCTTGCTAAATGTGTATATACAAGAAAATCAAATTTATACCTAAATATAAGATAACGGAATTCTTCTAAATGCACTGCCGATATGCCGCCATGGCTTTAAGCCAACTTCAGATCGTTGAAGAAGGTTTATTAACTTAAATATGTTAAACTAATGAGTTGAAGCATTTCGATATCAATTGCTAAATGTGTATATACAAGAAAATCGACTTTATACCTAAATATAAGATAAAGGAATTCTTCTAAATGCACTGCCTATATGCCGCCATGGCTTTAAGCCAACTTCAGTGCGTTAAAGAAGCTTTATTAACTTAAATAAGTTAAGCTAATGATTTGAAGCATTTCGATATCAATTGCTAAATGTGTATATACAAGAAAATCGACTTTATACCTAAATATAAGATAAAGGAATTCTTCTAAATGCACTGCCGATATGCCGCCATGGCTTTAAGCCAACTTCAGATCATTGAAGAAGGTTTATTAACTTAAATATGTTAAAATAATGATTTGAAGTATTTCGATATCGAGTGCTAAATGTGTATATACAAGAAAATCGAATTCATACCTAAATATAAGATTACGTAATTCTTCTACATGCACTGCCGTTATGCCGCCATGGCTTTATGACAACTTCAGTTCGTTGAAGAAGGTTTATTAACTTAAATATGTTGAACTAATGAATTGAAGCATCGCGATATCGATTGCTAAATGTGTATATACAAGAAAATCGACTTTATACCTAAATATAAAATTATAACATTACGGAATTCTTCTAAATGCACTGCCATTATACCGTTAAGGCTTTATGTAGACTTCAGTAAGCTAAAAAATGTTTACTAACTTAATATATTAAACTAATGATTAGAAGCATTTCGATATCGATAGCAAAATGAGTATATACAAGAAAATCAATTTTATAACTATATATAAGATTACGGAATTCTTTTCATGCACTGCCGCTATGCCGCCATGGCTATATGCCAACTTCAGATCGTTAGAGAAGGTTTATTAACTTAAATATGTTAAATTAATGATTTGAAGCATCTCGATATCGATTGCTAAAGGTATATATACAACACAATCGCCTTTATACCTAAATATAAGATTACGGAATTCTTCTAAATGCACTGCCGTTATGCCGTTAAGCCTTTATGTAGACTTCAGTAAGATAAAGAGGGTTAATTAGCTTAAATATATTAAACTAATGATTTGAAGCATTTCGTTATCGATTGCCTAATGTGTATATTCAAGAAAATCGAATTTATACCTAAATAAAAGATAACGAATTTCTTCTAAATGCACTGCCGTTATGCCGCCATGGCTTTATATCAACTTCAATAAGTTAAAGAAGTTTAACTAACTTAAATATGTTAAACTAATGATTTAAAACATTTCGATTTCGCTTGCTAAATGTATATATACAAGAAAATCGAATTTATACCTAAATATAAGATAACGAAATTCTTCTAAATGCACTGCCGATATGCCGCCATGGCTTTAAGCCAACTTCAGATCGTTGAAGAAGGTTTATTAACTTAAATATGTTAAAATAATGATTTGAAGTATTTCGATATCGTGTGCTAAATGGGTATATACAAGAAAATCGACTTTATACCTAATTATAAGGTTATGTAATTCTTCTAAATGCACTGCCGTTATGCCGTTAAGGCTTTATGTAGACTTCAGTAAGATAAAGAGGGTTAATTAGCTTAAATATGTTAAACTAATGATTTGAAGCATTTCGATTTCGATTGATAAATGTGTATATACAAGAAAATCGATTTTATACCTAGATATAAGATTACGGAATTCTTCTAAATGCACTGCCGTTATGCCGTTAAGCCTTTATGTAGACTTCAGTAAGATAAAGAGGGTTAATTAGCTTAAATATATTAAACTAATGATTTGAAGCTTTTCGATATCGATTGATAAATGTGTATATACAAGAAAATCGACTTTATACCTAAAAATAAGATTACGGAATTCTTCTACATGCACTGCCGTTATGCCGCCATGGCATTATGACAACTTCAGTGCGTTGAAGAAGGGTTGTTAACTTAAATATGTTAAACTAATGATTTGAAGCTTCTCGATATCGATTGCTAAATGTGTATATACAAGAAAATCGACTTTATACCTAAATATAAGATTACGGAATTCTTCCAAATGCACTGCCGTTATGCCGCCATGGCTTTATGACAACTTCAGTTCGTTGAAGAAGGTTTATTAACTTAAATATGTTAAACTAATGAATTGAAGCATCGCGATGTCGATTGCTAAATGTGTAAATACAACAAAATCGACTTTATACCTATATATAAAATTATAACATTACGGATTTCTTCTAAATGCACTGCCGTTATACCGTTAAGGCTTTATGTAGACCTCATTAAGCTAAAAAATGTTTATTAACTTAATATGTTAAACTAATGATTTGAAGCATTTCGATATAGATAGCTAAATGTGTATATACAAGAAAATCGACTTTATACCTGAATATAAGACTACGGAATTCTTCTACATGCACTTCCGTTATGCCGCCATGGCTTTATATCAACTTCAATATGTTAAAGAAGGTTAAATAACTTAAATATGTTAAACTAATGATTTGAAACATTTCGATATCGCTTGCTAAATGTGTATATACAAGAAAATCGAATTTATACCTAAATATAAGATAACGGAATTCTTCTAAACGCACTGCCGTTATAACGTTAAGGCTTTATGTAGACTTCAGTAAGATAGAGGGGAATAATTAACTTAAATATGTTAAACTTATGATTTGAAGCATTTCGATATCGATTGCTAAATATGTAAATACAAAAAAATCGACTTTGTACCTAAATATAAGATTACGGAATTCTTTTAAATGCACTGCAGTTATACCGTTAAGGCTTTATGTAGAATTCAGTGCGTTAAAGAAGGTTTATTTTAAATAACTTGAAAATGTAAAACTAATGATTTGAAGCATTTCGATATCGATTGCTAAATGAGTATATACAAGAAAATCGACTTTATACCTAAATATAAGATTATACAATTCTTCAAAATGCACTGCCGTTATGCCGTTAAGGCTTTTGTAGACTTCAGTATGAAAAAGAGGGTTAATTAACTTAAATATGTTAAACTAATGATTTGGAGCATTTCGATATCGATTGCTAAACGTGTATGTACAAAAAAATCGACTTTATACCTAAATATAAGATAACGGAATTCATATAAATATACTGCCGTTATGCCGTTATGGCTTCATGTAAACTTCAGTAAGATAGAGAAAGTTAATTAACTCAAATATGTTAAACCAGTTATCTGAAGCATTTCGATATCGATTGCGAAATGTATACATACATACATAAATATAAGATTACGGAATTCTTCCACATGTACTGTCGTTATGCCGCCATGGATTTTTATCACCTTCAATACGTTAGAGAAGGTTAATTATTTTAAATATGTTAAACTAGTGGTTTGAAGCATTTCGATATCGATTGCTAAATGTGTAAATACAAGAAAATCGACTTTATACCTAAATATAAAATTATAACATTACGGAATTCTTCTAAATGCACTGCCATTTACCGTTAAGGCTTTACGTAGACTTCAGTAAGCTAAAAATGTTTATTAACTTAATATATTAGACAAATGATTTGAAGCATTTCGATATCGATAGCAAAATGAGTATATACAAGAAAATCAATTTCATACCTATATATAAGATTATGGAATTCTTTTCATGCACTGCCGCTATGCCGCCATGGCTATATGCCAACTTCAGATCGTTAAAGAAACTTTATTAACTTAAATATGTTAAAATAATGATTTGAGGTATTTCGATATCGAGTGCTAAATGAGTATATACAAGAAAATCGACTTTATACCTAATTATAAGGTTACGTAATTCTTCTAAATGCACTGCCGTTATGCCGTTAAGGCTTTATGTAGACTTCAGTAAGATAAAGAGGGTTAATTAACTTAAATATGTTAAACTAATGATTTGAAGCATTTCGATATCGATTGATAAATGTGTATATACAAGAAAATCGATTTTATACCTAGATATGAGATTACGGAATTCTTCTACATGCACTGCCGTTATGCCGCCACGGCTTTATGTCACCTTCGGTAGGTTAAAAAAGGTAATGTAACTTAAATATGTTATATTTAGGTATGAATTCGATTTTCTTGTATATACATATTTGGCAAGCGATATCGAAATGCTTCAAATCATTAGTTTAACATATTTAAGTTAATTAACCTTCTTTAACGTATTGAAATTGATATAAAGCCATAACGGCAGTGCATTTGGAAGAATTCCGTAATCTTATATTTAGGTATGTAGTCGAGTTTCTTGGATTTACACATTTAGCAATCGATATCGAAAATCTTCAAATAACTGGTTTAGCATATTTAGGTTAATTAACCTTCTTTATCTTACTGAAGATTAAATAAAGCCATAACGGCAGTATATTTGAGTGAATTCTGTAATCTTTTATTTAGGTATAAAATCGCTTTTCTTGTATATACACATTTAGCAATCGATATCGAAATGCTTCAACTCATTAGTTTAACATATTTAAGTTAATTAACCTTCTTTAACGATCTGAAGTTGGCATAACGGCAGTGGATGTAACGGGTGATTTTTTAAGAGCTTGATAACTTTTTTAAAAAAAAAAACGCATAAAATTTGCAAAATCTCATCGGTTCTTTATTTGAAACGTTAGATTGGTTCATGACATTTACTTTTTGAAGATAATTTCATTTAAATGTTGACCGCGGCTGCGTCTTAGGTGGTCCATTCGGAAAGTCCAATTTTGGGCAACTTTTTCGAGCATTTCGGCCGGAATAGCCCGAATTTCTTCGGAAATGTTGTCTTCCAAAGCTGGAATAGTTGCTGGCTTATTTCTGTAGACTTTAGACTTGACGTAGCCCCACAAAAAATAGTCTAAAGGCGTTAAATCGCATGATCTTGGTGGCCAACTTACGGGTCCATTTCTTGAGATGAATTGTTGTCCGAAGTTTTCCCTCAAAATGGCCATAGAATCGCGAGCTGTGTGGCATGTAGCGCCATCTTGTTGAAACCACATGTCAACCAAGTTCAGTTCTTCCATTTTTGGCAACAAAAAGTTTGTTAGCATCGAACGATAGCGATCGCCATTCACCGTAACGTTGCGTCCAACAGCATCTTTGAAAAAATACGGTCCAATGATTCCACCAGCGTACAAACCACACCAAACAGTGCATTTTTCGGGATGCATGGGCAGTTCTTGAACGGCTTCTGGTTGCTCTTCACCCCAAATGCGGCAATTTTGCTTATTTACGTAGCCATTCAACCAGAAATGAGCCTCATCGCTCATCGGACACGGACGCGAAACACATTTCGAACCGAACACTGATTTTGGTAATAAAATTCAATGATTTGCAAGCGTTGCTCGTTAGTAAGTCTATTCATGATGAAATGTCAAAGCATACTGAGCATCTTTCTCTTTGACACCATGTCTGACATCCCACGTGATCTGTCAAATACTACTGCATGAAAATCCTAACCTCAAAAAAATCACCCGTTAGAAGAATTCCGTAATCTTGTATTTAGGTATAAAGTCGATTTTCTTGTATATACCTATTTAGCTATCGATATCGAAATGCTTCAAATCATTTGTTTAACATATTAAATTAATAAACATTTTTTAGCTTACTAAAGTCTACATAAAGCCTTAACGGTATAACGGCAGTGCATTTAGAAGAATTCCGTAATGTTATAATTTTATATTTAGGTAAAAAGTCGATTTTCTTGTATTTGCACATTTAGCAATCGATATCGAAATTCTTCAAACCATTAGTTTAACATATTTAAAATAATTAACCTTCTTTAACGTATTGAAGTTGATACAAAGCCATGGCGGCATAATGACAGTAGGATTGGAAGAATTCCGTAATCTTATATTTAGGTATAAGGTCGATTTTGTTGTACATACACATTTAGCAATCGATATCGAAATGCTTCAAATCATTAGTTTAACATATTTAAGTTAATTAACCTTCTTTAACTTATTGCAGTTGATATAAAGCCATAACGGCAGTGCATTTGGAAGAATTCCGTAATCTTATATTTAGGTATAAGGTCGATTTTCTTTTATATACACATTTAGATATCCATATCGAAATGCTTGAAATCATTAGTTTAACATATTAAGTTAATAAACATTTTTTAGCTCACTAAAGTCTACGTAAAGCCTTAACGGTATAACTGCAGTGCATTTAGAAGAATTCCGTAATCTTATATTTAGGTATAAAGTCGATTTTCTTGTATTTACACTATTTAGCAATCGATATCGAAATGCTTCAAATAACTAGTTTAACATATTTAAGTTAATTAACCATCTTTAACGTACTGAAGGTGAATAAAGCTATAGGCGGCATAACGGCAGTATATTTATTAGGATTCCGTTATCTTATATTTAGGTGTAAAGTCGATTTTGTTGTACATACACATTCAGCAATCGATATCGAAATGCTTCAAATCATTAGTTTAACATATTTAAGTTTGTTAACCTTCTTTACCGTAATGAAGGTGATATAAAGACATGGCGGCATAACGACGTGCATTTAGAAGAATTCCGTAATCTTATGTTTAGGTATAAAGTCGATTTTGTTGTATATACGCATCTAGCAATCGATATCGAAATGCTTCAAATAACTGGTTTAACATATTTAAATTAATAAACCTTCTTTAACGAACTGAAGTTGGCTTAAGGCCATGGCGACATAACGGCAGTGCATTTAGAAGAATTCCGTAATCTTATATTTAGGTATAAAGTCGATTTTCTTGTATATACACATTAAGCTATCGATATCGAAATGCTTCAAATCATTAGTTTAACATATTAAGTTAATAAACATTTTTTAGCATACTGAAGTCTACATAAAGCCTTAACGGTATAACGGCAGTGCATTTAGAAGAATTCCGTAATGTTATAATTTTTTATTTAGGTAAAAAGTCAATTTTCTTGTATATACACATTTAGCTATCGATATCGAAATGCTTCAAATAACTGGTATAACATATTTAAATTATAAACCTTCTTTAACGAACTGAAGTTGGCTTAAGGCCATGGCGACATAACGGCAGTGCATTTAGAAGAATTCCGTAATCTTATATTTAGGTATAAAGTCGATTTTCTTGTATATACACATTTAGCTATCGATATCGAAATGCTTCAAATCATTAGTTTAACATATTTAAGTTAATTAACCTTCTTTAACGTAATGAAGGTGATATAAAGCCATGGCGGCATAACGAAAGTGCATTTAGAAGAATTCCGTTATCTTATATTTAGGTATAAAGTCGATTTTCTTGTATTTACACAATAGCAATCGATATCGAGATGGTTCAACTCATTAGTTTAACATATTTAAGTTAATTAAACTTATTTTTCCTACTGAAGTGTACGCAAAGCCATAACGGTATAACACCAGTGCATTTGGAAGAATTCCGTAATCTTATATTTAGGTATAAAGTCGATTTTCTTGTATATGCACGTTTAGCAATCGATATCGAAATGCTTCAAATCATTCGCTTAACATATTTAAGTTAGTTAACCTTCTTTAACGTAATGAAGTTGATATAAAGCCATGGCGGCATAACGGCAGTGCATTTAGAAGAGTTCCGATATCGTATATTTATCTATTAAGTCGATTTTGTTGTATATACACATTTAGCAATCGATATCGAAATGCTTCAAATCATTAGTTTAACATATTTAAGTTCGTTAACCTTCTTTAACCAACTGAAGTTAACATAAAGCCATAACGGCATAACGGCAGTGCATTTGGAAGAATTCCGTAATCTTATATTTAGGTAAAAAGTCGATTTTCTTGTATATACACATTTAGCTATCGATATCGAAATGCTTCAAATCATTAGTTTAACATATTAAAGTTCGTTAACCTTCTTTAACCAACTGAAGTTAACATAAAGCCATAACGGCATAACGGCAGTGCATTTGGAAGAATTCCGTAATCTTATATTTAGGTAAAAAGTCGATTTTCTTGTATATACACATTTAGCTATCGATATCGAAATGCTTTAAATCAGTCGTTTAACATATTTAAGTCCGTTAACCTTCTTTAACGTAATGAAGGTGATATAAAGCCATGGCGGCATAACGACAGTGCATTTAGAAGAATTCCGTAATCTTATATTTAGGCATAAAGTCGATTTTTTTGTATATACACTTTTAGCTATTGATATCGAAATGCTTCAAATCATTAGTTTAACATATTAAGTTAATAAACATTTTTTAGCATACTGAAGTCTACATAAAGCCTTAACGGTATAACGGCAGTGCATTTAGAAGAATTCCGTAATGTTATAATTTTATATTTAGTTATAAAGTCGATTTTCTTGTATATATACATTTCGCAATCGATATGGAAATGCTTCAGATAAATGGTTTAACATATTTAAGTTAATAAACCTCCTTTAGCGAACTGAAGTTGACATAAAGCCATAACGGCACTGCATTTGGAAGAATTCCATAGTCTTATATTTAGGCATAAATTCGATTTTCTTGTATATACATTTTTTGCAATCGATATCGAAATGCTTCAAATAACTGGTTTAGCATATTTAAGTTAATTAACCATCTTTATCTTACTGAAGTTTACATAAAGCCATCACGGCATAACGGCAGTATATTTATATGAATTCCGTTATCTTATATTTAGGTATAAAGTCGATTTTTTGTTTATACACATTTAGCTATCAATATCGAAATGCTTCAAATCATTAGCTTACCATATTTAAGTTAATAAACCTCCTTTAGCAAACTGAAGTTGACATAAAGCCATAATTCCATAGTCTTATATTTAGGCATAAAGTCGATTTTCTTGTATATGCACATTTAGCAATCGATATTGAAATCTTCAAATCATTAGCTTAACATATTTAAGTTAATTAACCTTCTTTATATGACTGAAGTTTACATAAAGCCATAACGGTATAACGCCAGTGCATTTGGAAGAATTCCGTAAACTTATATTTAGGTATAATGTCGAATTTGTTGTATATACACATTTAGCAATCGATATCGAGATGCTTCAAATCATGAGTTTAACATATTTAAGTTAACTAACCTTCTTTTTCTTACTGAAGTTTACGTAAACCCATAACGGTATAACGGCAGTGCATTTGGATAAATTCCGTAATCTTATATTTAGGTATAAAGTCGATTTTGATGTACATACATATTTAGCAATCGATATCGAGATGGTTAAACTCATTAGTTTAACATATTTAAGTTAATAAACCTTCTTTAACAATCTGAAGTTGGTTAAAGCCATGGCGGCATAACGGGGGTGCATTTAGAAGAGTTCCGTAATTTTATATTTAGGTCTAAAGTCGATTTTCTTGTATATGCACATTTAGCAATCGATAACGAAATGCTTCAAATCATTAGTTTAACATATTTAAGTTAACTAACCCTCTTATCTACTGAAGTTTACTAAAGCCTTAACGGTAACGGCAGTGCATTTTGAAGAATTCCTTGTCTTATATTTAGGTAAGAGTCGATTTTGTTGAATACACACATTATAGCAATCGATATGAGATGGCTTCAACTCATTTAGATTATCTAACCAATGCTTTATGTTCGACCACCTCGCTTCAATTTAGCCTCTAGAGCGTTAGCAAGTTGAAACAATATGTGACATGCCAAGCGCCTGGTAGAGTAGAAGAAAGATGAAGACTTTCCTGAAGCCTTTAAATTATCTAACCAATGCTTTATGTTTAACTCATTTAAATCGATTTTTTCGCTAGAGCGTTATCAAAAGTGCAACAAATATGTGACATTGCCAAGCGCCTGGTTAGATACAAAAGATAGCTTTTGTTCGACCCACCTCTTTCAATAAATTAGCCATAGAGCGTTAGCCAAGTTGAAACAAATATGTGACTACTGCCAAGCGCCTGGTAGGAGTAGAAGAAAGATTGAAGACTTTCCTGAGAGCTCTTTAAATTATCTAACCAATGCTTTATGTTTGACCCACCTCATTTAAATCGTTTTTTCGGCTAGAGCGTTATCAAAAGTGCAACAAATATGTGACCATTGCCAAGCGCCTGGTAGGAGCAGAAGAAAGATAGAAGGTTTTCTCAAGAGGTCTTTAAATTATCTAACCATTGTTTTATGTTTGACCCACCTCGTTCTAATACTTTAGCCTCAGAGCGTTAGCAAAGTTGAAACAAAAATGTGACTATTGCCACGCCCCTGGTAGATGTATAAGAAAGATTGATGACTTTCCTGAGAGCTCTTTATATTATCTAACCAATGCTTTATGTTCGACTCACCTCGTTCAAATAGTTTAGCCTTAGAGCGTTATCAACGTTGAAACAAAAATGTGACATTGCCAAGCGCCTGGTTAGAGCAGAAGAAAGATGGAAGACTTTCCTGAAAGCCCTTTAAAATATCTAACCAATGTTTTATGTTTAACTCACTTCGTACAAATTGTTTACCCGCTAGAGCGTTATCAACGTTGAAACAAAAATGTGACTATTGCCAAGCGCCTGGTTAGAACAAAAGAAAGATTGAGGACTTTCCTGAGAGCTTTTTAAATTATCTAACCATTGCTTTATGTTCGACCCACCTCGTTCCAATATTTTAGCCACTAGAGCAATAGCAAAGTTGAAACAAAAATGTGACTATTACCAAGCCCCTGATAGGAGTAGAATAAAGATTGAAGACTTTCCTGAGAGCTCTTTAAATTATCTAATTAATGTTTTACGTTTGACCCACCTCGTTCCAATAGTTTAGCCGCTAGAGCGTTAGCAAAGTTGAAACAAAAATGTGACTATTACCAAGCCCCTGATAGGAGTAGAATAAAGATTGAAGACTTTCCTGAGAGCTCTTTAAATTATCTAACCAACGCTTTATATTTGACCCTCCTCGTTCCAGTAATTTAGCCGCTAGAGCGTTAGCAAAGTTGAGACAAAAATGTGACTATTGCCGAGCCCCTGGTAGCAGTAGAAAAAAAATTGGGGACTTTCCTGAGAGCTCTTAAAATTATCTAACCAATGCTTTATGTTTGACTCACCTCGTTTAAATAGTTTACCCGCTAGAGCAATAATATAAGTGAAACAAAAATGTGACTAATTCCAAGCCCCTGATAGGAGTAGAAGAAAAATTGGGGACTTTCCTGAGAGCTCTTTAAATTATCTAACCAATGCTTTATGTTCGACTCACCTCGTTTAAATAGTTTACCCGCTAGAGCAATAATATAAGTGAAACAAAAATGTGACTAATTCCAATCCCCTGATAGGAGTAGAAGAAAGATTGAAAACTTTTCTGAGAGCTCTTTAAATTATCTAACCAATGCTTTATGTTTGACTCACCTCGTTTAAATAGTTTACCCGCTAGAGCAATAATATAAGTGAAACAAAAATGTGTTTAATTCCAAGCCCCTGATAGGAGTAGAAGAAAAATTGGGGACTTTCCTGAGAGCTCTTTAAATTGTCTAACCAACGCTTTATGTTTGACTCACCTCGTTTCAATAGTTTAGCCTCAGAGCGTTAGCAAATTTGAAACAAAAATGTGACTATTGCCAAGCCCCTGGTGGATGCAGAAGACAAATTAATTACTTTCCTGAGAGCGCTTTAAATTATCTAACCAATGCTTTATGTTTGACTCACCTCGTTCAAATAGTTTACCCGCTAGAGCGTTATCAAAAGTGAAACAAAAATGTGACTATTTCCAAGCCCCTGATAGTAGTAGAACAAAGATTGAAGAATTTCCTGAGAGCACTTTAAATTATCTAATCAACGCTTTATGTTTGACTCACCTCGTGCAAAGAGTTTAGCCGCTAGAGCGTTAGCAAAGTTGAAACCAAAAAGGGGACTATTGCCATGCCCCTGATAAGAGTAGAAAAAAGATTGAAGACTTTCCTGAAAGCTCTTTAAATTATCTAACCAACGCTTTATGTTTGACCCACCTCGTTCTAATAGTTTAGCCGCTAGAGCGTTAGCAAAGTTGAAACCAAAATGTGACTATTACCAAGCCCCTGATAGGAGTAGAATAAAGATTAAAGACTTTCCAGAGAGCTCTTTAAATTATCTAACCAACTTTGTATGTTTGACCCACCTCGTTCCAATAATTTAGCCGCTAGAGCGTTAGCAAAGTTGAAACAAAAATGTGACTATTGCCGAGCCCCTGGTAGGAGTAGAAGAAAGATTGACGATTTCCCTGAAAGCTCTTTAAATTATCTAACCAATGCTTTATGTTTCACTCACCTCGTTTAAATAGTTTACCCGCTAAAGCATTAATAAAAGTGAAACAAAAATGTGACTATTTCCAAGCCACTGATAGGAGTAGAAGAAAGACTGGGGACGTTCCTGAGAGAGAACGACTCACCTCGTTCCAATAGCTTAGCCGCTAGAGCGTTATCAAAGTTGAAACAAAAATGTGACTATTACCGATTCCCTGGTAGGAGTAGAAGAAAGATTGAAGACTTTCCTGAGAGCTCTTTAAATTATCTAACCAAAGCTTTATGTTTAACCCACCTCGTTCAAGTAGTTTGCCCGCTAGAGCGTTATCAAAAGTGAAACAAAAATGTGACTATTTTCAAGCCCCTGATAGGAGTAGAAGAAAGCTTGGGGACTTTCCTGAGAGAGAACGACCCACCTCGTTCCAATAGTTTAGCCGCTAGAGCGTTAGCAAAGTTGAAACAAAAATGTTACTATTGCCGAGCCCCTGGTAGGAGTAGAAGAAAGATTAAAGACTTTCCTGAGAGCTCTTTAAATTATCTAACCAATGCTTTATGTTTGACTGACCTCGTTTAAATAGTTTACCCGCTAGAGCAGTAATAAAAGTGAAACAAAAATGTGACTATTTCCAAGCCCCTGATAGGAGTAGAAGAAAGATTGAAGACTTTCCTGAGAGCTCTTTAAATTATCTAACCAATGGTTTATGTCTGACCCACCTCCTTTTAATAGTTTAGCCGCTAGAGCGTTAGCAAAGTTGAAGTAAAAATGTGACTATTACCAAGCCCCTGATAGGAGTAGAGGAAAGATTGAAGACTTTCTTGAGAGCTCTTTAAATTATCTTACCAATGCTTTATGTTTGACCCAACGCGTTCCAATAGTTTAGCCGCTAGAGCGTTAGCAAAGTTGAAACAAAATTGTGACCAAGCCCCTCATAGGAGTAGAAGAAAGATTGAAGACTTTCCTGAGAGCTCTTTAAATTATCTAACCAATGCTTTATGTGTGACTAAACTCGTTCCAATAGTTTAGCCGCTAGAGCATTATTAAAAGTGAAACAAAAATGTGACTATTTCCAAGCCCCTGATAGGAGTAGAAGAAAAATTGGGGACTTTCCTGAGAGCTCTTTAAATTATCTAACCAATGCTTTATGTTTGACCCACCTCGTTTTAATAGTTTAGCCGCTAGAGCGTTAGCAAAGTTGAAACAAAAATGTGACTATTACCGAGCCCCTGGTAGGAGTAGAAGAAAGATTGAAGACTTTCCTGAGAGCTCTTTAAATTATCTAAACAATGCTTTATGTTTGACCCACCTCGTTCTAATAGTTTAGCCGCAGAGCGTTAGCAAAGTTGAAACAAAAATGTGACTATTGCCAGTCCCCTGGTAGGAGTAGAAAAAAGAGTGAAGACTTTCCTGAAAGCTCTTTAAATTATCTAACCAATGTTTTATGTTTGACCCACCCCGTTCCAATAGTTTAGCCGCTAGAGCGTTATCAAAGGTGAAACGAAAATGTGACTATTGCCAAGCCCCTGGTAGGAGTAGAAGAAAGATTGAAGATTTTCCTAAGAGCTCCTTAAATTATCTAACCAATGCTTTATTTTGACTACCTCATTCAAATAGTTTACCCGCTAGAGCGTTATCAAAAGTGAAACAAAAATGTGACTATTTCCAAGCCACTTATAGGAGTAGAAGAAAGTGTGAAGATTTTCCTAAAAGCGCTTTAAATTATCTAACCAATGCTTTATGTTTGACCCACCTCGTTCAAACAGTTTAGCCGCTAGAGCGTTATCAAAAGTGAAACAAAAATGTGACTATTGCCACGCCCCTGGTAGATGTAGAAGAAAGACTGAAGACTTTCCTGAGAGCTCTTTAAATTATCTAACCAATGCTTTATGTTCGACCCACCTCGTTTCAATAGTTTAGCCACTAGAGCGTTAGCAAAGTTGAAACAAAAATGTGACAATTGCGAAGCCCCTGATAGGAGTAGAAGAAAGATTGAAGACTTTCCTGAGAGCTCTTTAAATTATCTAACCAATGCTTTATGTTCGACCCACCTCGTTTCAATAGTTTAGCCACTAGAGCGTTAGCAAAGTTGAAACAAAAATGTGACTATTGCGAAGCCCCTCATAGGAGTAGAAGAAAGGTTGAAGACTTTCCTGAGAGCTCTTTAAATTATCTAACCAATGCTTTATGTTTGACTCACCTCGTTTAACTAGTTTACCCGCTAGAGCATTATCAAAAGTGAAACAGAAATGTGACTATTTCCAAGCCCCTGATAGGAGTAGAATAAAGATTGAAGACTTTCCTGAGCGCTCTTTAAATTATCTAACCAATGCTTTATGTTTGACCCACCTCGTTCTAATAGTTTAGCCGCTTGAGCGTTAGCAAAGTTGAAGTAAAAATGTGACTATTACCAAGCCCCTGATAGGAGTAGAAGAAAGATTGAAGACTTTCTTGAGAGCTCTTTAAATTATCTAACCAATGCTTTATGTTTGACCCACCTCGTTTTAATAGTTTAGCCGCTAGAGCGTTAGCAAAGTTGAAACAAAAATTTGACTATTGCCAAGCCCCTGATAGGAATAGAAGAAAGATTGAAGACTTTCCTCAGAGCTCTTTAAATTATCTAACCAATGCTTTATGTGTGACTCACTTCGTTCTAATAGTTTAGCCTCAGAGAGTTAGCAAAGTTGAAACAAAAATGTGACTATTGCCAGTCCCCTGGTAGGAGTAGAAAAAAGAGTGAAGACTTTCCTGAGGGCTTTTTAAATTATCTAAATAATGCTTTATGTTTGACCCACCTCGTTCTAATAGTTTAGCCGCTTGAGCGTTAGCAAAGTTGAAGTAAAAATGTGACTATTACCAAGCCCCTGATAGGAGTAGAATAAAGATTGAAGACTTTCCTGAGCGCTCTTTAAATTATCTAACCAATGCTTTATGTTTGACCCACCTCGTTCTAATAGTTTAGCCGCTTGAGCGTTAGCAAAGTTGAAGTAAAAATGTGACTATTACCAAGCCCCTGGTTAATGTAGAAGAAAGATTGAAGACTTTCCTGAGAGCTCTTTAAATTGACTAACCAATGCTTTATGTTTGACCCACCTCGTTCTAATAGTTTAGCCGCTAGAGCGTTAGCAAAGTTGAAACAAAAATGTGACTATTACAGAGCCCCTGATAGCAGTAGAAGAAAAATTGCGGACCTTCCTGAGATCTCTTTAAATTATCTAACCAATGCTTTATGTTCGACCCACCCCGTTTTAATAGTTTAGCCACTAGAGCGTTAGCAAAGTTGAAACAAAAAAGTGACTATTGCCAAGCCCCTGGTAGGAATAGAATTAAGATTGAAGACTTTCCTAAAAGGTCTTTAAATTAGCTAACCAATGCTTTATGTTCGACCCACCTCGTTCAAATAGTTTAGCCTCAGAGCGTTATCGAAGTTGAAACAAAAATGTGACTATAGCCAAGCCCCTGGTAGGAGTAGAAGAAAAATTGGGTACTTTCCTGAGAGCTCTTTAAATTATCTAACCAATGCTTTAACTTTGACCCACCTCGTTCCAATAGTTTAGCCGCTAGATTGTTAGCAAAGTTGAAACAAGAATATGACTATTGCCAAGCCCCTGGTAGGAGTAGAAGAAAAATTGGGGACTTTCCTGAGAGCACTACAAATTATCTAACCAATGCTTTATGCTCGACCCACCTCGTTCCAATAGTTTAGGCGCTAGAGCGTTATCAAAGTTGAAACAAAAATGTGACTATTGCCAAGCCCCTGATAGGAATAGAAGAAAGATTGAAGACTTTCCTCAGAGCTCTTTAAATTATCTAACCAATGCTTTATGTGTGACTCACTTCGTTCTAATAGTTTAGCCTCAGAGCGTTAGCAAAGTTGAAACAAAAATGTGACTATTGCCAGTCCCCTGGTAGGAGTAGAAAAAAGAGTGAAGACTTTCCTGAAAGCCCTTTAAATTATCTAACCAATGTTTTATGTTTGACCCACCTCGTTCTAATAGTTTAGCCGCTAGAGCGTTATCAAAGGTGAAACGAAAATGTGACTATTGCCAAGCCCCTGGTAGGAGTAGAAGAAAGATTGAAGATTTTCCTAAGAGCTCCTTAAATTATCTAACCAATGCTTTATTTTGACTACCTCATTCAAATAGTTTACCCGCTAGAGCGTTATCAAAAGTGAAACAAAAATGTGACTATTTCCAAGCCCCTTATAAGAGTAGAAGAAAGTGTGAAGATTTTCCTAAAAGCGCTTTAAATTATCTAACCAATGCTTTATGTTTGACCCACCTCGTTCAAACAGTATAGCCGCTAGAGCGTTATCAAAAGTGAAACAAAAATGTGACTATTGCCACGCCCCTGGTAGATGTAGAAGAAAGACTGAAGACTTTCCTGAGAGCTCTTTAAATTATCTAACCAATGCTTTATGTTCGACCCACCTCGTTTCAATAGTTTAGCCACTAGAGCGTTAGCAAAGTTGAAACAAAAATGTGACTATTGCGAAGCCCCTGATAGGAGTAGAAGAAAGATTGAAGACTTTCCTGAAAGCTCTTTAAATTAACTAACCAATGTTTTACGTTCGACCCACCTCGTTCAAATAGTTTGGCCTCAGAGCGTTATCAATGTTGAAACAAAAATGTGACTATAGCCAAGCCCCTGGTAGGAGTAGAAGAAAAATTGGGAACTTTCCTGAGAGCTCTTTAAATTATCTAACCAATGCTTTAAGTCTGACCCACCTCGTTCCAATAGTTTAGCCGCTAGATTGTTAGCAAAGTTGAAACAAAGATATGACTATTGCCAAGCCCCTGATAGAAGTAGAAGAAAGAGTGAAGATTTTCCTAAGAGCGCTTTAAATTATCTAACCAATGCTTTATGCGTGACTCACCTGGTTCTAATAGTTTAGCCTCAGAGCGTTAGCAAAGTTGAAACAAAAATGTGACTATTGCCAAGCCCCTGATAGGAGTAGAAGAAAGATTGAAGACTTTCCTGAGAGCACTACAAATTATCTAACCAATGCTTTATGCTCGACCCACCTCGTTTCAATAGTTTAGCCACTAGAGCGTTAGCAAAGTTGAAACAAAAATGTGACTATTGCCAAGCGCCTGGTTAGAGCAGAAGAAAGATTAAAGACTTTCCTGAAAGCCCTTTAAATTATCTAACAAATGTCTTATGTTTAACTCAGCTGCTAAAGCGTTGCTAACGCTATTTGAATGAGGTGGGTAGAACATAAAGCATTGGTTAGATAATCTAAAGAGCTTCCAGGAAAGTCCTCAATCTTTCTTCTACTCCTACCAGGGGCCTGGCAATAGTCACATTTTTGTTTCAACTTTGCTAACGCTCTGAGGCTAAACTATTAGAAAGAGGTGAGTCACACATAAAGCATTGGTTAGATAATTTAAAGAGCTCTCAGGAAAGTCCTCAATCTTTCTTCTACTCCTACCAGGGGTTTGGCAATAGTCACATTTTTGTTTCACTTTTGATAACGCTCTAGCGGCTAAACTATCTGAACGAGGTGGGTCAAGCATAAAGCATTGGTTTGATAATTTAAAGAGCTCTCAGGAAAGTCCTCAATCTTTCTTCTACTCCTACCAGGGGTTTGGCAATAGTCACATTTTTGTTTCACTTTTGATAACGCTCTAGCGGCTAAACTATCTGAACGAGGTGGTCAAACATAAAACTTGGTTAGCTATTAAAAGAGCTCTCAGAAAGTCTTAATCTTTATTCTACTCCTACAGGGGCTTGGCAATAGTCACATTTTTGTTTCAACTTTTGCAAACGCTCTAGCGGCTAAACTATTTGAACGAGGTGAGTCAAACATAAATCATTGGTTAGATAATTTAAAAGCTTTCAGAAAAGTCTAAAATCTTTTTCTACTCCTACCAGGGGCTTGGCAATGGTCACATTTTTGTTTCAACTTTGCTGACGCTCTGATGCTAAACTATTTGAACGAGGTGGTCGAACATAAAGCATTGGCTTAGTTAATTAAAAGAGCTCTCAGGAAAGTCTTCAATCTTTTTTCTACTCCTACCAGGGGCTTGGAAATAGTCACATTTTTGTTTCGACTTTGCTAACGCTCTATTTGCTAAACTATTTGGAACGAGGTGAGGGCAAACATAAAGCATTGGTTAGATAATTTAAAGAGCTCTCAGGAAAGTCTTCAATCTTTCTTCTAGTCCTACCAGGGGCTTGGTAATAGTCACATTTTTGTTTCAACTTTGCTAACGTTTTGAGGCTAAACTATTTGAACGAGGTGGGTCGAACATAAAGCATTGGTTAGATAATTTAAAGAGCTCTTAGGAAAGTCTTCAATCTTTCTTCTACTCCTATCAGGGCTTTTGGGAATAGTCACATCTTTTTTTTCAACTTTGCTAACAATCTGAGGCTAAACTATTGAGCAAGGTGGGTCAAACATAAAGCATTGGTTAGATAATTTAAAGAGCTCTCAGGAAAGTCCAATTTTTTCTTCTACTCCTACAAGGGGCTTGGCAATAGTCACATTTTTGTTTCAACTTTGCTAACGCTCTGAGGCTAAACTATTAGAACATAAAGCATTGGTTAGATAATTTAAAGAGCTCTTTAGGAAAGTCTAAAATCTTTCTTCTACTCCTACCAGGGGCTTGGCAATAATCACATTTTTGTTTCAACTTTGCTAACGCTCTGAGGCTAAACTGTTTGAACGAGGTGGGTCGAACATAAAGCATTGGTTAGATAATTAAAAAAGCTCTCAGGAAAGTCTTCAATCTTTATTCTACTCCTACCAGGGGCTTGGCAATAGTCACATTTTTGTTTCAACTTTGCTAACGATCTAGCGGCTAAACTATTGGAACGAGGTGGGTCAAACATAAAGCATTGGTTAGATAATTTAAAGAGCTCTCAGGAAAATCTTCACTCTTTCTTCTACTCGTATCAGGGGCTTGGAAATAGTCACATTTTTGTTTCAACTTTGCTAACGCTCTAGCGGCTAAACTATTAAAACGAGGTGAGTCACACATAAAGCATTGGTTAGATAATTTAAAGAGCTCTCAGGAAAGTCTTCAATCTTTCTTCTACATCTACCAGGGGCGTGGCAATAGTCACATTTTTGTTTCACTTTTGATAACGCTCTAGCGGGTAAGCTATTTGAAGGAGGTGGGTCGAACATAAAGCAACGGATAGGTAATTTAAAGTAATGAGTTGAACCATCTCGATATCGATTGCCAAATGTGTATATACAACAAAATCGACTTTATACCTAAATATAAGATTACGGAATTCTTCCAAATGCACTGCGGTTATACCGTTGTGGCTTTACGTAAACTTCAGTCAGATAAAGAAGGTTAGTTAACTTAAATATGTTAAACTTATGATTTGAAGCATCTCGATATCGATTGCTAAATGTGTATATACAACAATATCGACTTTATGCCTACATATAAGACTACGGAATTCTTCCAAATGCAGTGCCGTTATACCGCCATGGCTTAAACCAACTTCAGATCGTCCAAGAAGGTTTATTAACTTAAATATGTTAAACTTATGAGTTGAACCATCTCGATATCGATTGCTAAATGTGTATAAACTACAAAATCGACTTTATACCTAAATAAATGATTACGGAACTCTTCCAAATGCACTGCCGTTATACCGTTATGGCTTTATGTAAACTTCAGTCAGATAAAGAATGATATTTAACTTAAATATGTTAAACTAATGATTTGAAGCATTTCGTTATCGATTGCTAAATGTGTATATACAAGAGAATCGATTTTATACCTAAATATAAGATTACAGAATTCTTCCAAATGCAGTGCCGTTATGCCGCCATGGCTTTAACCAACTTCAGACCGTTAAAGAAGGTTTATTAACTTAAATATGTTAAACTAATGAGTTGAACCATCTCGATATCGATTGCTAAATGTGTATATACAACTAAATCGACTTTATGCCTACATATAAGACTACGGAATTCTTCCAAATGCAGTGCCGTTATGCCGCCATGGCTTTAACCAACTTCAGATGGTTAAAGAAGGTTTATTAACTTAAATATGTTAAACTAATGAGTTGAACCATCTCGATATCGATTGCTAGATGTGTATATACAAGAAAATCGACTTTATACCTAAATATAAGATTACGGAATTCTTCCAAATGCAGTGCCGTTATGCCGCCATGGCTTTATGCCATATTCCGTTCGTTAAAGAAGGTTAATTAACTTAAATGTGTTAAACTAATGATTTGAAGCATTTCGATATCGATTGCTAAATGTGTATATACAAGAAAATCGACATTATACCTAAATATATGTTTACGGAATTCATCCAAATGCACTGGCGTTATACCGTTATGGCTTTATGTAAACTTCAGTCAGATAAAGAAGGTTAATTAACTTAAATATGTTAAACTAATGATTTGAAGCATTTCGTTATCGATTGCTAAATGTGTATATACAAGAGAATCGATTTTATACCTAAATATAAGATTACAGAATTCACCCAAATATACTGCCGTTATGCCGTTACGGCTCTATGTAAACTTCAGTAAGATAAAGAAGGTTAATTAATCTAAATATGCTTAACCAGTTATTTGAAGCATTTCGATATCGATTGCTAAATGCGTAAATACAACAAAATCGACTTTATGTCTACATATAAGACTACGGAATTCTTCCAAATGCAGTGCCGTTATGCAGCCATTGCTTTAACCAACTTCAGATCGTTAAAGAAGGTTTATTAACTTAAATATGTTAAACTAATGAGTTGAACCATCTCGATATCGATTGCTAAATGTGTATATACAAGAAACTCGACTTTATACCTAAATATAAGATTACGGAATTCTTCCAAATGCAGTGCCGTTATGACGTTATGTCAACTTCAGTTCGCTAAAGGAGGTTTATTAACTTGAATATGATAAACCAGTTATCTGAAGCATTTCGATATCGATTGCGAAATATGTATGTACAAGAAAAGCGACTTTATACCTAAGTATAATATTATAACATTACGGAATTCTTCTAAATGCACTGCCGTTATACCGTTAAGGCTTTATGTAGACTTCAGTATGCTAAAAAATGTTTATTGACTTAATATGTTAAACTTATGATTTGAAGCATTTCGATATCGATAGCTAAATGTGTATAAACAAAAAAATCGACTTTATACCTAAATATAAGTTTACGGAATTCTTCTAAATGCACTGCCGTTATGCCGCCATGGCTTTAAGCCAACGTCCGTTCGTTAAAGAAGGTCTATTAACCTAAATATGTTAAACCAGTTATTTGAAGCATTTCGGTATCGATTGCTAAATGTGTATATACAAGAAAATCGACTTTATACCTAAATATAAGACTACGGAATTTTTCCAAATGTACTGTCGTTATGCCGCCATGACTTTATATCAACTTCAATACGTTAAAGAAGGTTAATTAACTTAAATATGTTAAACTAATGATTTGAGGCATTTCGTTATCGATTCCTAAATGTGTGTATACAAGAAAATCGATTTTGTACCTAAATATAAGATTACGGAATTCTTCTAAATGCACTGCCGTTATGCCGCCATGACTTTAAGCCAACTTCCGTTCGTTAAAGAAGGTTTATTAACTTAAGTATGTTAAACCAGTTATTTGAAGCATTTCGGTATCGATTGCTAAATGTGTATATACAAGAAAATCGACTTTATACCTAAATATAAGACTACGGAATTCTTCCAAATGTACTGTCGTTATGCCGCCATGACTTTATATCATTTTCAATACGTTAACGAAAGTTAATTAACTTAAATATGTTAAACTAATGATTTGAGGCATTTCGTTATCGATTGCTAAATGTGTATATACAAGAAAATCGACTTTATACCTAAATATAAGACTACGGAATTCTTCCAAATGTACTGTCGTTATCCGCCATGACTTTATATCAACTTCAATACGTTAAAGAAAGCTAATTAACTTAAATATGTTAAACTAATGATTTGAGGCATTTCGATATCGATTCCTAAATGTGTGTATACAAGAAAATCGACTTTATACCTAAATATAAGATTACGGAATTCTTCTAAATGCACTGCCGTTATGCCGCCATGGCTTTATGCCATATTCCGTTCGTTAAAGAAGGTTAATTAACTTAAATATGCTAAACCAGTTATTTGAAGCATTTCGATATATATTGTTAAATGTGTAAATACAAGAAAATCGACTTTATACCTAAATATAAGATTACGGAGTTCTTCCAAATGCACTGCCGTTATACCGTTATGGCTTTATGTACACTTCAGTAAGAAAAATAAGGTTAATTAGCTTAAATATGTTAAACTAATGAGCTGAACCATCCGAATATCGATTGCTAATGTGTATATACAACAAAATCGACTTTATACCTAAATATAAGATTACGGAATTCTTCTAAATGCACTGCCGTTATGCCGCCATGGCTTTAAGCCAACTTCAGATCGTTAAAGAAGGTTTATTAACTTAAATATGTTAAACTAATGTTTTGAAGCATTTCGATATCGATTGCTAAATGCGTATGTACAACATAATCGACTTTATACCTAAATCTAAGATTACGGAATTCTTCCAAATGCACTGCCGTTATACCGTTATGGCTTTATATCAACTTCAGTAAGAAAAATAAGGTCAATTAACTTAAATATTTTAAACTAATGATTTGAAGCATCTCGATATCGATTGCTAAATGTGCAAATACAACAAAATCGACATTATACCTAAATATAAGTAAACGGAATTCTTCCAAATGCACTGCCGTTATACCGTTATGGCTTTATGTTAACTTCAGTTCGTTAAAGAATGTTTATTAACTTAAATATGTTAAGCCAGTTATTTGAAGCATTTCGATATCGATTGCTTAATGCATATATAAAAGAAAATCGACTTTATACCTAAATATAAGACTACGGAAATCTTCCAAATGTACTATCGTTATGCCGCCATGGCTTTATATCAACTTCAATACGTTAAAGAAGGTTAATTAACTTAAATATGTTAAACTAATGGTTTGATGCATTTCGCTATAGATTGCTAAATGTGTATGTACAAGAAAATCGACTTTATACCTAAATATAAGATTACGGAATTATTCCAAATATACTGTCGTTATGCCGCCATGTTTTTATGTCACCTTCATTACGTTAAAGAAGGCTAATTAACTTAAATATGTTAAACTAATGATTTGAGGCATTTCGATATCGATTGCTTAATGTGTATTCACAAGAAAATCGACTTTAGACCTAAATATAAGATTACGGAATTCTTCTAAATGCACTGCCGTTATGCCGCCATGGCTTTATGCCAACATCCGTTAGTTAAAGAAGGCTAATTAACTTAACTATGTTAAACTAATGATTTGAAGCGTTTCGATATCGATTGCTAAATGTGTATGTGCAACAAAATCGACCTTATACCTAAATATAAGATAACGGAATTCTTCTACATGCACTGCCGTTATGCCGCCATGGCTATATGCCAACTTCAGATCGTTAAAGAAGGTTTATTAACATAAATATGTTAAACGAATGATTTGAGGCATTTCGATATCGATAGCTAAATGTGTATATACAAGAAAATCGACTTTATACCTAAATATAAGATAACGGAATTCATATAAATATACTGCCGTTATGGCTTTATGTAAACTTCAGTAAGATAAAGAAGGTTTTAAATTTAAATTAAATATGTTAAACTAATGAGTTTTAAACCCTCTTTGATATAGATTGCTAAATGTGTATATACAAGAAAATCGACTTTATACCTAAATATAAGATTACGGAATTCTTCTAAATGCACTGCCGTTATGCCGCCATGACTTTATGCCAACATTCAATAGTTAAAGAAGGTTTTAAATTTAAATTAAATATGTTAAACCCAATGATTTGAAGCATTTCGTTATAGATTGCTAAATGTGTATGTACAACAAAATCGACTTTATACCAAAATATAAGATAACGGAATTCATATAAATATACTGCCGTTATGGCCTTTATGCCAACATTTAGATCGATTTAAAAAAGGTTAATTAACATTTAAAAATGCTTTAAAACCCGTGATTTGAAGCATTTCGACATCGATAGCTAAATGCATATATACAAGAAAATCGACTTAATACCTAAATATAACATAAAGGAATTCATATAAATATACTGCCGTTTATGGCTTTATATAAACTTCAATAAGATTTAAAAAAGGTTTTAAATTTTTCCTTTAAAAATGTTAAACTAATGATTTGAAACATTTCGATTTTAGAGTTTCCGAATGTGTATGTACAACAAAATCGACTTTATACCTAAATATAAGATAACGGAATTCATATAAATATACTGCCGTTATGCCGCCATGGCTTTATGCCAACTTCATTAAAATTTAAAAAAGGTTAATTAACTTAAATATGCTAAACCAATGATTTGAAGCATTTCGATTTTAGATTGCTAAATGTGTAAATACAACAAAATCGACTTGATACCTAAATATAAAAATATAAAACGGAATTCTTAAATGCACTGCCGTTTATTTGGCTTTATGTAAACATTTAGTAAGATAAAAAGGTTAATTAACCTTAAAAATGCTAAAAGTTATATTTAAGCATTTCGACATCGATAGCTGAATGTATATACAAGAAAATCGACTTAATACCTAAATATAACACTTTCGGAATTATTTCCCAAAAATACTGTCGTTATGCCGCCATGGCTTTTTTATCAACCCTTTAATTTCGTTAAAGAAGGCTTTAAATTTTTCCTTTAAAAATGTTAAACTAATGATTTGAAGGGATTTCGATATCGAGTTTCCGAATGTGTATTACAACAAAATCGACTTTATACCTAAATATAAGATAACGGAATTCATATAAATGCACTGCCGTTATGCCGCCATGGCTTTATGCCAACATCCATTAAAATTTAAAAAAGGCTTTAAATTTAAATTAAATATGCTTTAAAACCCTGATTTGAAACATTTCGATTTTAGATTGCTAAATGTGTAAATACAAGAAAATCGACTTGATACCTAAATATAAAAATATAAAACGGAATTCTTAAATATACTGCCGTTTATTTGGCTTTATGTAAACTTCAGTAAGATAAAAAGGTTTTTTAACCTTAAAAATGTTAAACTAATGATATTTAAGCATTTCGATTTTAGATAGCTAAATGTGTATGTACAACAAAATCGACTTTATACCTAAATATAAGATAACGGAATTATTCAAATATACTGCCGTTATGGCCTTTTTTTGTAAACATCAGTTTAAAATTTAAAAAAGGCTTTAAATTTAAATTAAATATGCTTTAAAACCCGTGATTTGAAGCATTTCGACATCGATTGCTAAATGCATATTACAAGAAAATCGACTTAATACCTAAATATAACATTACGGAATTCATTTTAAATGCACTGCCGTTATGCCGCCATGGCTTTATATCAACTTCAATAGTTAAAGAAGGCTTTAAATTTTTCTTAAATATGTTAAACTAATGATTTGAAGCATTTCGATATCGAGTTTCTAAATGTGTATGTACAACAAAATCGACCTTATACCTAAATATAAGATAACGGAATTCATATAAATATACTGCCGTTATGGCTTTATGTAAACTTCAGTAAGATAAAGAAGGTTACTTAACTTAAAAAATGTTAAACTAATGATTTGAAGCATTTCGTTATAGATTGCTAAATGTGTATGTACAACAAAATCGACTTTATACCTAAATATAAGATAACGGAATTCATATAAAAATACTGCCGTTATGGCTTTATGTAAACATCAGTAAGATAAAGAAGGTTAATTAACTTAAATATGCTAAACCAGTTATTTGAATCATTTCGACATCGATTGCTTAATGCATATATACCAGAAAATCGACTTAATACCTAAATATAACACGACGGAATTCATCTAAATGTACTGTCGTTATGCCGCCATGGCTTTATATCAACTTCAATACGTTAAAGAAGGTTAATTTACTTAAATATGTTAAACTAATGATTTGAAGCATTTCGATATCGAGTGCTGAATGTGTATGTACAACAAAATCGACTTTATACCTAAATATAAGATAACGGAATTCATATAAATATACTGCCGTTATGCCGTTATGGTTTTCTGTAAACTTCATTAAGATAAAGAAGGTTAATTAACTTAAATATGCTAAACCAGTTAATTGAAGCATTTCGATATCGATTGCTAAATGTGTAAATACAAGAAAATCGACTTGGTACCTAAATATAAAATTATAAAGTTACGGAATTCTTCCAAATGCACTGCCGTTATACCTTTAAGGCTTTATGTAGATTTCAGTAAGCTAAAAAGCGTTTATTAACCTAATATGTTAAAGTAATAATATGAAGCATTTCGATATCGATAGCTAAATGTGAATATACAAGAAAATCGACTTTATACCTAAATATAAGATTACGGAATTCTTCTACATGCACTGCCGTTATGCCGCCATGGCTATATGCCAACTTCAGATCGTTAAAGAAGGTTTATTAACTTAAATATGTTAAATGAATGATGTGAAGCATTTCGATATCGATTGCTAAATGTTTATATACAAGAAAATTGACTTTATACGTAAATATGAGACTGCGGAATTCTTCCAAATGTACTGTCGTTATGCCGCCATGGCTTTATATCAACTTCAATACGTTAAAGAAGGTTAATTAACTTAAATATGTTAAACATATGATTTGAAGCATTGCGACATCGATTGCTAAATGCGTATATACAACAAAATCGACTTTATACCTAAATATAAGATTATGGAACTGTTCTACCTGCACTGTCGTTATGCCGCCATGGCTTTATATCACCTTCATTACGTTAAAGAAGGTTAATTAACTTAAATATGTTAAACTAAAGATTTGAAGCATTTCGATATCGATTGCTAAATGCGTATGTACAACAAAATCGACTTTATACCTAAATATAAGATAACGGAATTCATATAAATATACTGCCGTTATGCCGTTATGGTTTTCTGTAAACTTCATTAAGATAAAGAAGGTTAATTAACTTAAATATACTAAACCAGTTACTTGAAGCATTTCGATATATATTGTTAAATCTGTAAATACAAGAAAATCGACTTTATACCTAAATATAAGATTACGGAGTTCTTGCAAATGCGCTGCCGTTATACCGTTACGGCTTTATGTACACTTCAGTAAGAAAAATAAGGTTAATTAACCTAAATATGTTAAACTAATGAGTTGAACCATCTCGATATCGATTGCTAATGTGTATATACAACAAAATCGACTTCGTACCTACATATAAGATTACGGAATTCTTCTAAATGCACTGCCGTTATGCCGCCATGACTTTACATCAACTTCAGATCGTTAAAGAAGGTTAATTAACTTAAATATGTTAAACTTATGATTTGAAGCATTTCGTTATCGATTGCTAAATGTGTATATACAACAAAATCGACTTTATACCTAAATGTAAGATCACGGAATTCTTCTAAATGCACTGCCGTTATGCCGCCATGGCTTTACATCAACTTCAGATCGTTAAAGAAGGTTTATTAACTTAAATATGTTAAACTTATGATTTGAAGCATTTCGGTATCGATTGCTAAATGTGTATATACAAGAAAATCGACTTTATACCTAAATATAAGACTACGGAATTCTTCCAAATGTACTGTCGTTATGCCGCCATGACTTTATATCATTTTCAATACGTTAACGAAAGTTAATTAACTTAAATATGTTAAACTAATGACTTGAGGCATTTCGTTATCGATTCCTAAATGTGTGTATACAAGAAAATCAATTTTGTACCTAAATATAAGATTACGGAATTCTTCTAAATGCACTGCCGTTATGCCGCCATGGCCTTAAGCCAACTTCAGTTCGTTAAAGAAGAATTATTAACTTAAATATGTTAAACCAGTTATTTGAAGCATTTTGGTATCGATTGCTAAATGTGTATATACAAGAAAATCGAACTTATACCTAAATATAAGACTACGGAATTCTTCCAAATGTACTGTCGATATGCCGCTATGGCTTTATGTCAACTTCAATACGTTAAAGAAGGTTAATTAACTTAAATATGTTAAACTAATGATTTGAAGCAATTCGATATCGATAGCTAAATGTGTATATACAAGAAAATCGACTTTATACCTAAACATAAGATTACGGAATTTTTTTTAAATGTACTGTCGTTATGCCGCCATGGCTTTATATCAACTTCAATACGTTAAAGAAGGTTAATTAACTTAAATATGTTAAACTAATGATTTGAAGCATTTTGATATCGAGTGTTGAATGTGTATGTACAACAAAATCGACTTTATACCTAAATATAAGATAACGGAATTCATATAAATATACTGCCGTTATGCCGTTATGGCTTTCTGCCATATTCCGTTCGTTAAAGAAGGTTAATTAACTTAAATATGCTAAACCAGTTATTTGAAGCATTTCGATATATATTGTTAAATGTGTAAATACAAGAAAATCAACTTTATACCTAAATATAAGATTACGGAGTTCTTCCAAATGCACTGCCGTTATACCGTTATGGCTTTATGTACACTTCAGTAAGAAAAATAAGGTTGATTAGCTTAAATATGTTAAACTAATGAGCTGAACCATCTCGATATCGATTGCTAATGTGTATATACAACAAAATCGACTTTATACCTAAATATAAGATTACGGAATTCTTCTTAATGCACTGCCGTTATGCCGCCATGACTTTATATCAACTTCAATACGTTAAAGAAGGTTAATTAACTTAAATACGTTAAACTAATGATTTGAGGCATTTCGTTATCGATTCCTAAATGTGTGTTTACAAGAAAATCGATTTTGTACCTAAATATAAGATTACAGAATTCTTCTAAATGCACTGCCGTTATGCCGCCATGGCTTTAAGCCAACGTCCGTTCGTTAAAGAAGGTTTATTAACTTAAATATGTTAAACCAGTTATTTGAAGCACTTCGATATCGATAACTAAATGTGTATATACAAGAAAATCGACTTTATACCTAAACATAAGATTGCGGAATTCTTCTAACGGGTGATTTTTTTGAGGTTAGGATTTTCATGCATTAGTATTTGACAGATTACGTGGGATTTCAGACATGGTGTCAAAGAGAAAGATGCTCAGTATGCTTTGACATTTCATCATGAATAGACTTACTAACGAGCAACGCTTGCAAATCATTGAATTTTATTACCAAAATCAGTGTTCGGTTCGAAATGTGTTTCGCGCTTTACGTCCGATTTATGGTCTACATAATCGACCAAGTGAGCAAACAATTAATGCGATTGTGACCAAGTTTCGCACTCAGTTTACTTTATTGGACATTAAACCAACCACACGAATGCGTACAGTGCGTACAGAAGAGAATATTGCGTCTGTTTCTGAGAGTGTGGCTGAAGACCGTGAAATGTCGATTCGTCGCCGTTCGCAGCAATTGGGTTTGTGTTATTCGACCACATGGAAGATTTTACGCAAAGATCTTGGTGTAAAACCGTATAAAATACAGCTCGTGCAAGAACTGAAGCCGAACGATCTGCCACAACGTCGAATTTTCAGTGAATGGGCCCTAGAAAAGTTGGCAGAAAATCCGCTTTTTTATCGACAAATTTTGTTCAGCGATGAGGCTCTTTTCTGGTTGAATGGCTACGTAAATAAGCAAAATTGCCGCATTTGGGGTGAAGAGCAACCAGAAGCCGTTCAAGAACTGCCCATGCATCCCGAAAAATGCACTGTTTGGTGTGGTTTGTACGCTGGTGGAATCATTGGACCGTATTTTTTCAAAGATGCTGTTGGACGCAACGTTACGGTGAATGGCGATCGCTATCGTTCGATGCTAACAAACTTTTTGTTGCCAAAAATGGAAGAACTGAACTTGGTTGACATGTGGTTTCAACAAGATGGCGCTACATGCCACACAGCTCGCGATTCTATTGCCATTTTGAGGGAAAACTTCGGACAACAATTCATCTCAAGAAATGGACCCGTAAGTTGGCCACCAAGATCATGCGATTTAACGCCTTTAGACTATTTTTTGTGGGGCTACGTCAAGTCTAAAGTCTACAGAAATAAGCCCGCAACTATTCCAGCTTTGGAAGACAACATTTCCGAAGAAATTCGGGCTATTCCGGCCGAAATGCTCGAAAAAGTTGCCCAAAATTGGACTTTCCGAATGGACCACCTAAGACGCAGCCGCGGTCAACATTTAAATGAAATTATCTTCAAAAAGTAAATGTCATGAACCAATCTAACGTTTCAAATAAAGAACCGATGAGATTTTGCAAATTTTATGCGTTTTTTTTTTAAAAAAAGTTATCAAGCTCTTAAAAAATCACCCTTTAAATGCACTGCCGTTATGCCGCCATGGCCTTAAGCCAACTTCAGTTCGTTAAAGAAGGTTTATTAACTTAAATATGTTAAACCAGTTATTTGAAGCATTTTGGTATCGATTGCTAAATGTGTATATACAAGAAAATCGACTTTATACCTAAATATAAGACTACGGAATTCTTCCCAAAAGTACTGTCGTTATGCCGCCATGACTTTATATCAACTTCAATACGTTAAAGAAAGCTAATTAACTTAAATATGTTAAACTAATGATTTGAGGCATTTCGATATCGATTCCTAAATGTGTGTATACAAGAAAATCGACTTTATACCTAAATATAAGATTACGGAATTCTTCTAAATGCACTGCCGTTATGCCGCCATGGCTTTATGCCATATTCCGTTCGTTAAAGAAGGTTAATTAACTTAAATATGCTAAACCAGTTATTTGAAGCATTTCGATATATATTGTTAAATGTGTAAATACAAGAAAATCGACTTTATACCTAAATATAAGATTACGGAGTTCTTCCAAATGCACTGCCGTTATACCGTTATGGCTTTATGTACACTTCAGTAAGAAAAATAAGGTTAATTAGCTTAAATATGTTAAACTAATGAGCTGAACCATCCGAATATCGATTGCTAATGTGTATATACAACAAAATCGACTTTATACCTAAATATAAGATTACGGAATTCTTCTTAATGCACTGCCGTTATGCCGCCATGGCTTTAAGCCAACTTCAGATCGTTAAAGAAGGTTTATTAACTTAAATATGTTAAACTAATGTTTTGAAGCATTTCGATATCGATTGCTAAATGCGTATGTACAACAAAATCGACTTTATACCTAAATCTAAGATTACGGAATTCTTCCAAATGCACTGCCGTTATACCGTTATGGCTTTATATCAACTTCAGTAAGAAAAATAAGGTCAATTAACTTAAATATTTTAAACTAATGATTTGAAGCATCTCGATATCGATTGCTAAATGTGCAAATACAACAAAATCGACATTATACCTAAATATAAGTAAACGGAATTCTTCCAAATGCACTGCCGTTATACCGTTATGGCTTTATGTTAACTTCAGTTCGTTAAAGAATGTTTATTAACTTAAATATGTTAAGCCAGTTATTTGAAGCATTTCGATATCGATTGCTTAATGCATATATAAAAGAAAATCGACTTTATACCTAAATATAAGACTACGGAAATCTTCCAAATGTACTATCGTTATGCCGCCATGGCTTTATATCAACTTCAATACGTTAAAGAAGGTTAATTAACTTAAATATGTTAAACTAATGGTTTGATGCATTTCGCTATAGATTGCTAAATGTGTATGTACAAGAAAATCGACTTTATACCTAAATATAAGATTACGGAATTATTCCAAATATACTGTCGTTATGCCGCCATGTTTTTATGTCACCTTCATTACGTTAAAGAAGGCTAATTAACTTAAATATGTTAAACTAATGATTTGAGGCATTTCGATATCGATTGCTTAATGTGTATTCACAAGAAAATCGACTTTAGACCTAAATATAAGATTACGGAATTCTTCTAAATGCACTGCCGTTATGCCGCCATGGCTTTATGCCAACATCCGTTAGTTAAAGAAGGCTAATTAACTTAACTATGTTAAACTAATGATTTGAAGCGTTTCGATATCGATTGCTAAATGTGTATGTGCAACAAAATCGACCTTATACCTAAATATAAGATTACGGAATTCTTCTACATGCACTGCCGTTATGCCGCCATGGCTATATGCCAACTTCAGATCGTTAAAGAAGGTTTATTAACATAAATATGTTAAACGAATGATTTGAGGCATTTCGATATCGATAGCTAAATGTGTATATACAAGAAAATCGACTTTATACCTAAATATAAGATAACGGAATTCATATAAATATACTGCCGTTATGGCTTTATGTAAACATCAGTAAGATAAAGAAGGTTAATTAACTTAAATATGCTAAACCAGTTATTTGAATCATTTCGACATCGATTGCTTAATGCATATATACCAGAAAATCGACTTAATACCTAAATATAACACTACGGAATTCATCTAAATGTACTGTCGTTATGCCGCCATGGCTTTATATCAACTTCAATACGTTAAAGAAGGTTAATTTACCTAAATATGTTAAACTAATGATTTGAAGCATTTCGATATCGAGTGCCGAATGTGTATGTACAACAAAATCGACTTTATACCTAAATATAAGATAACGGAATTCATATAAATATACTGCCGTTATGCCGTTATGGTTTTCTGTAAACTTCATTAAGATAAAGAAGGTTAATTAACTTAAATATGCTAAACCAGTTATTTGAAGCATTTCGATATCGATTGCTAAATGTGTAAATACAAGAAAATCGACTTGGTACCTAAATATAAAATTATAAAATTACGGAATTCTTCCAAATGCACTGCCGTTATACCTTTAAGGCTTTATGTAGACTTCAGTAAGCTAAAAAGCGTTTATTAACCTAATATGTTAAAGTAATGATATGAAGCATTTCGATATCGATAGCTGAATGTGTCTGTACAAGAAAATCGACTTTATACCTAAATATAAGATTACGGAATTATTCCAAATATACTGTCGTTATGCCGCCATGTTTTTATGTCACCTTCATTACGTTAAAGAAGGCTAATTAACTTAAATATGTTAAACTAATGATTTGAGGCATTTCGATATCGATTGCTAAATGTGTATTCACAAGAAAATCGACTTTATACCTAAATATAAGATTACGGAATTCTTCTAAATGCACTGCCGTTATGCCGCCATGGCTTTATGCCAACATCCGTTAGTTAAAGAAGGCTAATTAACTTAAATATGTTAAACTAATGATTTGAAGCGTTTCGATATCGATTGCTAAATGTGTATGTGCAACAAAATCGACCTTATACCTAAATATAAGATAACGGAATTCATATAAATATACTGCCGTTATGGCTTTATGTAAACTTCAGTAAGATAAAGAAGGTTACTTAACTTAAATATGTTAAACTAATGATTTGAAGCATTTCGTTATAGATTGCTAAATGTGTATGTACAACAAAATCGACTTTATACCTAAATATAAGATAACGGAATTCATATAAAAATACTGCCGTTATGGCTTTATGTAAACATCAGTAAGATAAAGAAGGTTAATTAACTTAAATATGCTAAACCAGTTATTTGAATCATTTCGACATCGATTGCTTAATGCATATATACCAGAAAATCGACTTAATACCTAAATATAACACGACGGAATTCATCTAAATGTACTGTCGTTATGCCGCCATGGCTTTATATCAACTTCAATACGTTAAAGAAGGTTAATTTACTTAAATATGTTAAACTAATGATTTGAAGCATTTCGATATCGAGTGCTGAATGTGTATGTACAACAAAATCGACTTTATACCTAAATATAAGATAACGGAATTCATATAAATATACTGCCGTTATGCCGTTATGGTTTTCTGTAAACTTCATTAAGATAAAGAAGGTTAATTAACTTAAATATGCTAAACCAGTTAATTGAAGCATTTCGATATCGATTGCTAAATGTGTAAATACAAGAAAATCGACTTGGTACCTAAATATAAAATTATAAAGTTACGGAATTCTTCCAAATGCACTGCCGTTATACCTTTAAGGCTTTATGTAGATTTCAGTAAGCTAAAAAGCGTTTATTAACCTAATATGTTAAAGTAATAATATGAAGCATTTCGATATCGATAGCTAAATGTGAATATACAAGAAAATCGACTTTATACCTAAATATAAGATTACGGAATTCTTCTACATGCACTGCCGTTATGCCGCCATGGCTATATGCCAACTTCAGATCGTTAAAGAAGGTTTATTAACTTAAATATGTTAAATGAATGATGTGAAGCATTTCGATATCGATTGCTAAATGTTTATATACAAGAAAATTGACTTTATACGTAAATATGAGACTGCGGAATTCTTCCAAATGTACTGTCGTTATGCCGCCATGGCTTTATATCAACTTCAATACGTTAAAGAAGGTTAATTAACTTAAATATGTTAAACATATGATTTGAAGCATTGCGACATCGATTGCTAAATGTGTATATACAACAAAATCGACTTTATACCTAAATATAAGATTAAGGAATTTTTATACCTGCACTGTCGTTATGCCGCCATGGCTTTATATCACCTTCATTACGTTAAAGAAGGTTAATTAACTTAAATATGTTAAACTAATGATTTGAAGCATTTCGATATCGATTGCTAAATGCGTATGTACAACAAAATCGACTTTATACCTAAATATAAGATAACGGAATTCATATAAATATACTGCCGTTATGCCGTTATGGTTTTCTGTAAACTTCATTAAGATAAAGAAGGTTAATTAACTTAAATATACTAAACCAGTTACTTGAAGCATTTCGATATATATTGTTAAATCTGTAAATACAAGAAAATCGACTTTATACCTAAATATAAGATTACGGAGTTCTTGCAAATGCGCTGCCGTTATACCGTTACGGCTTTATGTACACTTCAGTAAGAAAAATAAGGTTAATTAACCTAAATATGTTAAACTAATGAGTTGAACCATCTCGATATCGATTGCTAATGTGTATATACAACAAAATCGACTTCGTACCTACATATAAGATTACGGAATTCTTCTAAATGCACTGCCGTTATGCCGCCATGACTTTACATCAACTTCAGATCGTTAAAGAAGGTTAATTAACTTAAATATGTTAAACTTATGATTTGAAGCATTTCGTTATCGATTGCTAAATGTGTATATACAACAAAATCGACTTTATACCTAAATGTAAGATCACGGAATTCTTCTAAATGCACTGCCGTTATGCCGCCATGGCTTTACATCAACTTCAGATCGTTAAAGAAGGTTTATTAACTTAAATATGTTAAACTAATGAGTTGAACCATCTCGATATCGATTGCTAATGTGTATATACAAGAAAATCGACTTTATACCTAAATGTAAGATCACGGAATTCTTCTAAATGCACTGCCGTTATGCCGCCATGGCTTTACATCAACTTCAGATCGTTAAAGAAGGTTTATTAACTTAAATATGTTAAACTAATGAGTTGAACCATCTCGATATCGATTGCTAATGTGTATATACAACAAAATCGACTTTATACCTAAATATAAGATTACGGAATTCTTCCAAATGCACTGCCGTTATACCGTTATGGCTTTACGTAAACTTCAGTAAGAAAAATAAGGTCAATTAACTTAAATATTTTAAACTAATGATTTGAAGCATCTCGATATCGATTGCTAAATGTGCAAATACAACAAAATCGACATTATACCTAAATATAAGTATACGGAATTCTTCCAAATGCACTGCCGTTGTACCGTTGTGGCTTTATGTTAACTTCAGTTCGTTAAAGAAGGTTTATTAACTTAAATATGTTAAACCAGTTATTTGAAGCATTTCGATATCGATTGCTTAATGCATATATAAAAGAAAATCGACTTTATACCTAAATATAAGACTACGGAATTCTTCCAAATGTACTGTCGTTATGCCGCCATGGCTTTATATCAACTTCAATACGTTAAAGAAGATTAATTGACTTAAATTTGTTAAACTACTGATTTGAAGCATTTCGATATCGCTTGCTAAATGTGTATGTAAAAGAAAATCGAATTTATACCTAAACATAAGATTACGGAATTCTTCCAAATGTACTGTCGTTATGCCGCTATGTCTTTATGTCATCTTCATTACGTTAAAGAAGGCTAATTAACTTAAATATGTTAAACTAATGATTTGAAGCATTTCCTTATCGATTGCTAAATGTGTATATACAAGAAAATCGACTTTATACATAAATATACGATAACGGAATTCTTCTAAATGCACTGCCGTTATGCCGTTATGGCTTTATGTTAACTTCAGTTCGTTAAAGAAGGTTTATCAACTTAAATATGTTAAACCAGTTATTTGAAGCATTTCGATATCGATTGCTTAATGTATATATAAAAGAAAATCGACTTTATACCTAAATATAAGACTACGGAATTCTTCCAAATGTACTGTCGTTATGCCGCCATGGCTTTATATCAACTTCGGTACGTTAAAGAAGGTTAATTAACTTAAATTTGTTAAACTAATGATTTGAAGCATTTCGATATCGCTTGCTAAATGTGTATGTAAAAGAAAATCGAATTTATACCAAAACATAAGATTACGGAATTCTTCCAAATGTACTGTCGTTATGCCGCCATGACTTTATGTCACCTTCATTACGTTAAAGAAGACTAATTAACTTAAATATGTTAAACTAATGATTTGAGGCATTTCGATATCGATTGCTAAATGCGTATATACAAGAAAATCGACTTTATACCTAAATATAAGATTACGGAATTCTTCTAAATGCACTGTCGTTATGCCGCCATGGCTTTATATCACCTTCAGTACGTTAAAGAAGGTTAATTAACTTAAATATGTTAATCTTATGATTTGAAGCATTTCGATATCGATTGCTAAAAACGTATATACAATAAAATCGACTTTATACCTTAACATAAGATTACGGAACTCTTCTACCTGCACTGTCGTTATGCCGCCATGGCTTTATATCACCTTCATTACGCTAAAGAAGGTTAATTAACTTAAATATGTTAAACTAATGATTTGAAGCATTTCGATATCGATTGCTAAATGCGTATGTACCACAAAATCGACTTTATACCTAAATATAAGATAACGGAATTCATATAAATATACTGCCGTTATGCCGTTATGGCTTTATGCAAACTTCATTAAGTTAATTAACTTAAATATGCTAAACCAGTTATTTGAAGCATTTCGATATATATTGTTAAATGTGTTAATACAAGAAAATCGACTTTATACTTAAATATAAGATTACGGAGTTCTTCCAAATGCACTGCCGTTACACCGTTATGGCTTTATGTACACTTCAGAAAGAAAAATAAGGTTAATTAACTAAAATATGTTAAACTAATGAGTTGAACCATCTCGATATCGATTGCTAATGTGTATATACAACAAAATCAACTTTATACCTAAATATAAGATTACGGAATTCTTCTAAATGCACTGTCGTTATGCCGCCATGATTTTATATCACCTTCATTACGTTAAAGAAGGCTAACTAACTTAAATATGTCAAACGAAGGATTTGAAGCATTTCGACATCGATAGCTTAATGTGTATATACAAGAAAATCGACTTTTTTCCTAAATATAAGATTACGGAATTCTTCCAAATGCACTGCCGTTATGCCGACATGGCCTTAAGCCAACTTCAGTTCGTTAAAGAAGGTTTATTAACTTAAATATGTTAAACCAGTTATTTGAAGCATTTCGACATCGATTGCTTAATGCATATATACCAGAAAATCGACATTATACCTAAATATAAGACTACGGAATTCTTCCAAATGTACTGTCGTTATGCCGCCATGGCTTTATATCAACTTCAATACGTTAAAGAAGGTTAATTAACTTAAATATGTTAAACTAATGATTTGAAGCATTTGGATATCGATTGCTAAATGAGTATATACAAGAGAATCGACTTGATACCTAAATATAAAATTATAACATTACGGAATTCTTCTAAATGCACTGCCGTTATACCGTTACGGATTTATGTAGACTTCAGTACGCTTAAAAATATGTTAAACTAATGATTTGAAGCATTTCGATATCGATAGCTAAATGTGTATATACACGAAAATCGACTCTATACCTAAATATAAGGTTAGGGAATTCTTCTACATGCACTGCCGTTATACCGTTAAGGCTTTATGTAGACTTCAGTATGCTAAAAAACGTTTATTAACTTAATTTGTTAAACTAATGATTTGAAGCATTTCGATATCGATAGCTAAATGTGTATATACAAGAAAATCGACTTTATACCTAAATATAAGATTACGGAATTCTTCTAAATGCACTGCCGTTATGCCGCCATGGCTTTAAGCCAACTTCAGATCGTTAAAGAAGGCTAGTTAACTAAAATATGTTAAACTAATGAGTTGAACCATCTCGATATCGATTGCTAATGTGTATATACAACAAAATCTACTTTATACCTACATATAAGATTACGGAATTCTTCTAAATGCACTGCCGTTATGCCGCCATGACTTTATATCAACTTCAATACGTTAAAGAAGGTTAATTAACTTAAATATGTTAAACTAATGATTTGAAGCATTTCGATATCGATTGCTAAATGTGTATATACAACAAAATCGACTTTATACTTAAATATGTGATAACGGAATTCTTCTAAATGCACTGCCGTTATGCCGCCATGGCTTTAAGCCAACTTCAGATCGTTAAAGAAGGTTTATTAACATAAATATGTTAAACTAATGAGTTGAACCATCTCGATATCGATTGCTTAAAGCATATATAAAAGAAAATCGACTTTATACCTAAATATAAGATTACGGAATTCTTCCATATGCACTGCCGTTATACCGTTATGGCTTTACGTAAACTTCAGTAAGAAAAATAAGGTTAATTAACTTAAATATTTTAAACTAATGATTTGAAGCATCTCGATATCGATTGCTAAATGTGCAAATACAACAAAATCGACATTATACCTAAATATAAGTATACGGAATTCTTCCAAATGCACTGCCGTTATACCGTTATGGCTTTATGTTAACTTCAGTTCGTTAAAGAAGGTTTATTAACTTAAATATGTTAAACCAGTTATTTGAAGCATTTTTATATCGATTGCAAAATGTGTATATACAAGGAAATCGATTTTATGCCTAAATATAAGATTACGGAATTCTACTAAATGCACTGTCGTTATGCCGCCATGGTTTTATATCAACTTCAATTCGTTAAAGAAGGTTAATTAACTTAAATATGTTAAACTAATGATTTTAAGCATTTCGTTATAGATTGCTAAATGTGTAGATACAAGAAAATCGACCTTATACCTAAATATAAGATTACGGAATTCTTCTAAATGCACTGTCGTTATGCCGCCATGGCTTTAAGCACACTTCAGATCGTTAAAGAAGGTTTATTAACTTAAATATGTTAAACTAATGAGTTGAGCCATCTCGATATCGATTGCTAATTTGTATATACAACAAAATCGACTTTATACTTAAATATGTGATAACGGAATTCTTCCAAATGCACTGCCGTTATGCCGTTATGACTTTACGTAAACTTCAGTAAGAAAAATAAGATTAATTAACTTAAATATGTTAAACTAATGATTTGAAGCATCTCGATATCGATTGCTAAATGTGTATATACAACAAAATCGACATTATACCTAAATTTAAGCTTACGGAATTCTTCCAAATGCACTGCCGTTATACCGTTATGGCTTTATGTAAACTTCAGTAAGATAAAGAAGGTTAATTAACTTAAATATGTTAAACTAACTTCAGTTCGTTAAAGAAGGTTTATTAACTTAAATATGTTAAACCAGTTATTTGAAGCATTTCGATATCGATTGCTTAAAGCATATATAAAAGAAAATCGACTTTATACCTAAATATAAGATTACGGAATTCTTCCAACTGTACTGGCGTTATGCTGCCATGGCTTTATATCAACTTCTGTACGTTAAAGAAAGTTAATTAACTTAAATTTGTTAAACTAATGATTTGAAGCTTTTCGATATCGCTTGCTAAATGTGTATGTAAAAGAAAATCGAATTTATGCCTAAACATAAGATTACGGAATTCTTCCAAATGTACTGTCGTTATGCCGCCATGACTTTATGTCAACTTCATTACGTTAAAGAAGGCTAATTAACTGAAATATGTTAAACTAATGATTTTAAGCATTTCGATATCGATTGCTAAATGTGTATATACAAGAAAATCGATTTTATACCTAAATATAAGATTACGGAATTCTTCTAAATGCACTGCCGTTTTGCCGCCATGGCTTTATGCCAACTTCCGTTCGTTGAAGAAGGTTAATTAACTTAAATATGTTAAACTAATGATTTGAAGCATTTCGATATCGATTGCTAAATTTGTATGTACAAAAAAATCGACTTTATACCTAAATATAAGATAACGGAATTCATATAAATATACTGCCGTTATGCCGTTATGGCTTTATGTAAACTTCAGTAAGATAAAGAAGGTTAATTAACGTAAATATGTTAAACTAATGATTTGAAGCATTTTGATATCGATTGCAAAATGTGTATATGCAAGAAAAACGACTTTATGCCTAAATATAAGACTACGGAATTCTTCCAAAAGCAGTGCCGTTATGGCCTTATGTCAACTTCAGTTCGCTAAAGGAGGTTTATTAACTTAAATATGTTAAACCAGTTATCTGAGGCATTTCGATATCGATTGCTTAATGCGTATATACAACAAAATCGACTTTATACCTAAATATAAGATTACGGAATTCTTCTAAATGCACTGTCGTTCTGCCGCCATGGCTTTATATCACCTTCATTACGTTAAAGAAGGTTAACTAACTTAAATATGTTAAACGAATGATTTGAAGCATTTCGATATCGATAGCTAAATGTGTATATACAAGAAAATCGACTTTTTACCTAAATATAAGATTACGGAATTCTTCCAAATGCACTGCCGTTATACCGTTTTGGCTTTATGTAAACTTCAGTAAGATAAAGAAGGTTAGTTAACTTAAATATGTTAAACTAATGATTTTAAGCATTTCGATATCGATAGTTAAATGTGTATATACAAGAAAATCGACTTTATACCTAAATATAAGTTTACGGAATTCTTCTAAATGCACTGCCGTTATGCCGCCATGGCTTTAAGCCAACTTCCGTTCGTTAAAGAAGGTTTATTAACTTAAATATGTTAAACTAATGATTTGAAGCATTTCGATATCGATTGCTAGATGCGTATATACAAGAAAATCGACTTTATACCTAAATATAAGATTACGGAATTCTTCTAAATGCACTGTCGTTATGCCGCCATGGCTTTATATCACCTTCATTACGGTAAAGAAGGTTAACTAACTTAAATGTGTTAAACTAATGAGTTGAAGCATCTCGATATCGATCGCTTAATGTGTATATACAAGCAAATCGGCTTTTTACATAAATATAAGACTACGGAATTCTTCTAAATGTACTGTCGTTATGCCGCCACGGGTTTTTATCAACTTCAAAACGTTAAAGAAGGTTAACTAACTTAAATATGTTAAACTAATGATTTGAAGCATTTCGATATCGATTGCTAAATGTGTATATACAACAAAATCGACTTTATACCTAAATATAAGGTTACGGAATTCCTCTAAATGCACTACCGTTATGCCGCCATGGCTCTACGCCAACTTCCGTTAGTTAAGGAATGATTTGAAGCATATCGATATCGATATTGATGCTTAATGCATATATACAAGAAAATCGACTATATACCTAAATATAAGATTACGTAATTCTTCTAAATGCACTGCCGTTATGCCGTAAGGCTTTTGAAGACTTCAGTAAAATAAAGATGTTTAATTAACTGAAATTTGGTAAACAAATGATTTGAAGCATTTCGATATCGATTGCTAAATGTGTATATAAAAGAAAATCGAATTTATATCTAAACATAAGATTACGGAATACTTCCAAATGTACTGTCGTTATGCCGCCATGGCTTTATATCACCTTCATTACGTTAAAGAAGTTTAATTAACTTAAATATGTTAAACTTATGATTTGAAGATTTTCGATACCGACTGCTAAATGTGTACATACAAGAAAATCGACTTTATACATAAATATAAGATTTCGCAGTTCCTCTAAATGCACTGCCGTTATGCCGCCATGGCTTTAAGCCAACTTCCGTTCGTTAAGGAATGATTTGAAGCATATCGGTATCGATTGCTAAATGTGTTTATATACAAAATCGACTTTATACCTAAATACAAGTTTACGGAATTCTTCCAAATGCACTGCCGTTATGGCTTTATGTTAACTTCAGTTCGTTAAAAAAGGTTAATTAACTTAAATATGTTAAACCAGTTATTTGAAGCATTTCGATATCGATTGCTTAATGCGTATATACAACAAAATCGACTTTATACCTAAATATAAGATTGTGGAGTTCTTCTAAATGCACTGCCGTTATGCCGCCATTGCTTTATGCCAACTTCAGTTCGTTAAAGAAGGTTTATGAACTTAAATATTTTAAACTAATGATTTGAAGCATTTCGATATCGATTGCTAAGTGAGTATATACAAGAAAATCGACTTTATACCTAAATATAAGATTACGGAATTCTTCTAAATGCACTGTCGTTATACCGCCATGGCTTTATATTACCTTCATTCCGTTAAAGAAGTTTAATTAACTTAAATATGTTAAACTTATGATTTGAAGATTTTCGATACCGACTGCTAAATGTGTACATACAAGAAAATCGACTTTATACATAAATATAAGATTACGCAGTTCCTCTAAATGCACTGCCGTTATGCCGCCATGGCTTTAAGCCAACTTCCGTTCGTTAAGGAATGATTTGAAGCATATCGATATCGATATCGATGCTTAGTGCATATATACAAGAAAGTCGACTTTATACCTAAATATAAAATTATAAAATTACGGAACTCTTCTAAATGAAATGCCGTTATACCGTTAAGGCTTTATGTAGACTTCAGTAAGCTAAAAAATGTTTATTAACTTATAATGTTAAACAAAAGATTTGAAGCATTTCGATATCGATAGCTCAATGTGTATATACAAGAAAATCGACTTTATACCTAAATATAAGATTACGGAATTCTTCTACATCCACTGCCGTTATGTGAACTTCAGATCGTTAAAGAAGGTTTATTAACTTAAATATGTTAAACTAATGAGCTGAAGCATTTCTGTATCGATTGCTAAATGTGTATATACAAGAAAATCGGTTTTATACCTAAATAAAAGATTACGGAATTCACCCAAATATACTGCCGTTATGCCGCTATGGCTTAATGTAAACTTCAGTAAGATTAAAGAAGGTTTATTAACTTAAATATGTTACACTAATGATTTAAAGCATTTCGATATTGATTGCTAAATGAGTATATACAACAAAATCGACTTTATACCTAAATATAAGATTACGGAATTCTTCTAAATGCACTGTCGTTATGCCGCCATGGCTTTATATTACCTTCATTACGTTAAAGAAGGTTAATTAACTTAAATATGTTAAACTTATTATTTGAAGATTTTCGATACCGACCGCTAAATGTGTAAATACAAGAAAATCGACTTAATACCTAAATATAAGATTACGGAATTCTTCTAAATGCATAGCCGTTATGCCGCCATGGCTTTATGTTAACTTCAGTGCGTTAAAGAAGCTTTATTAACTTAAATATATTAAACTAATGATTTGAAGCATTTCGATATAGATTGGTAAATGAGTGCATACAAGAAAGTCGACTTTATACCTATATATAAGATTACGGAATTCATCGAAATACACTCCCGTTATGCCGTTATGGCTTTATATCACCTTCATTACGTAAAAGAAGGTTAATTAACTTAAATATGTTAAACTAATGATTTGAAGATTTTCGATATCGATTGCTAAATGAGTATATACAAGAATGTCGACTTTCTATCTAAATATAAGATTAAGGAATTCATCGAAATAAACTCCCGTTATGCCGTTATGGTTTTGTATAAATTTCAGTACGCTAAAGAAGGTTAATTTACTTAAATATGCTAAACTAATGATTTGAAGCATTTCGATATCGATAGCTCAATGTGTATATACAAGAAAATCGACTTTATTCCTAAATATAAGATTAAGGAATTCTTCCAATTGTACGGCTGTTATGCCGCCATGACTCTATGTCAACTTCAATACGTTAAAGAAGGTTAATTAACTTAAATATGTTAAACTAATGATTTGAAGCATTTTTATATCAACTGCTAAATGTGTAAATGCAAGAAAATCGACTTTACACCTAAATATAAAATTATAACATTACGGAACTCTTCTAAATGAAATGCCGTTATACCGTTAAGGCTTTATGTAGACTTCAGTAAGCTAAAAAATGTTTATTAACTTATAATGTTAAACAAAAGATTTGAAGCATTTCGATATCGATAGCTCAATGTGTATATACAAGAAAATCGACTTTATACCTAAATATAAGATTACGGAATTCTTCTACATCCACTGCCGTTATGTGAACTTCAGATCGTTAAAGAAGGTTTATTAACTTAAATATGTTAAACTAATGAGCTGAAGCATTTCTGTATCGATTGCTAAATGTGTATATACAAGAAAATCGGTTTTATACCTAAATAAAAGATTACGGAATTCACCCAAATATACTGCCGTTATGCCGCTATGGCTTAATGTAAACTTCAATAAGATAAAGAAGGTAAATTAACCTTAATATGCTAAAACTGTTATTTGAAGCACTTCGATATCGATTGCTAAATGTGTATATACAAGGAAATCGACTATATACCTAAATAAAAGATTATGGAATTCTTCCAAGTTACTGTCGTTATGGCGCCATGGCTTTATTTCACCTTCAATGTGTTAAAGATGGTTAATTAACTTTAATATGTTAAACTAATGATTTGAAGCATTTCGATATCGATTGCTAAATGTGTATATAGCACAAAATCGACGTTATACCTAAATATAAGATTACGGAATTCTTCCAGATGTACTGTCTTTATGCCGCCATGGTTTGTATCAACTTCAATACGTTAAAGAAGGTTAATTATTTTAAATATGTTAAACTAATGGTTTGAAGCATTTCGATATTGACTGCTAAATGTGTAAATACAACAAAATCGACTTTATACCTAAATATAAAATTATAACATTACGGAGTTCTTCTAATTGCACTGCCGTTATACCGTTAAGGCTTTATGTAGACCTTATTAAGCTAAAAAATGTTTATTAACTTAATATGTTAAACTAATGATTTGAAGCATTTCGATATCGATTGCTAAATGTGTATATACAAGAAAATCGAATTTATACCTAAATATAAGGTAACGTAATTCTTCTACATGCACTGCCGTTATGCCGCCATGGCTTTATATCAACTTTAATACGTTAAAGAAGGTCGATATGTTAAACTAATGAGTTGAGGCATCTCGATATCGATTGCTAAATGTGTATATACAACAAAATCGAATTTATACATAAACATAAGATTACGGAATTCTTCTACATGCACTGCCGTTATACCGCCATGGCTTTATGTTAACTTCAGTGTGTTAAAGATGCCTTATTAACTAAAATATGTTAAAATAATGATTTGACGCATTTCGATGTCGATTGCTAAATGAGTATATACAAGAAAATCGATTTTATACCTAAATATAAGATTACGTAATTCTTCTAAATGCACTGCCGTTATGCCGTTAAGGCTTTACGTAAACTTAAGTAAGACAAAGAGGGTTAATTAACTTAAATATGTTAAACTAATGATTTGAAGCATTTCGATATTGATTGCTAAATGTATTTATAGAACAAAATCGATTTTATACCTAAATATAAGATTACGGAATTCTTCCAAATGTACTGCCGTTATGCCGCCATGGCTTCATGTCACCTTCGGTAGGTTAAAGATGGTAATTTAACTTAAATATGTTAAACTAATGATTTGAAGCATTTCGATATCGATTGCTAATTGTGTATATACAAGAAAATCGACTTTATACCTAAATATAAGATTACGGAATTCTTCCAAATGTACTGTCGTTATGCCCCCATGGTTTGTATCGACTTCAATACGTTAAAGAAGGTTAATTATTTTAAATATGTTAAACTAATGGTTTGAAGCATTTCGATATCGACTGCTAAATGTGTAAATACAACAAAATCGACTTTATACCTAAATATAAGATTACGCAATTCTTCCAAATGTACTGTCGTTATGCCGCCATGGCTTTATATCACCTTCAATATGTTAAAGATGGTTAATTAACTTTAATATGTTAAACTAATGATTTGAAGCATTTCGATATCGATTGCTAAATGTGTTTATATACAAAATCGACTTTATACCTAAATACAAGTTTACGGAATTCTTCCAAATGCACTGCCGTTATGGCTTTATGTTAACTTCAGTTCGTTAAAAAAGGTTAATTAACTTAAATATGTTAAACCAGTTATTTGAAGCATTTCGATATCGATTGCTTAATGCGTATATACAACAAAATCGACTTTATACCTAAATATAAGATTGTGGAGTTCTTCTAAATGCACTGCCGTTATGCCGCCATTGCTTTATGCCAACTTCAGTTCGTTAAAGAAGGTTTATGAACTTAAATATTTTAAACTAATGATTTGAAGCATTTCGATATCGATTGCTAAGTGAGTATATACAAGAAAATCGACTTTATACCTAAATATAAGATTACGGAATTCTTCTAAATGCACTGTCGTTATACCGCCATGGCTTTATATTACCTTCATTCCGTTAAAGAAGTTTAATTAACTTAAATATGTTAAACTTATGATTTGAAGATTTTCGATACCGACTGCTAAATGTGTACATACAAGAAAATCGACTTTATACATAAATATAAGATTACGCAGTTCCTCTAAATGCACTGCCGTTATGCCGCCATGGCTTTAAGCCAACTTCCGTTCGTTAAGGAATGATTTGAAGCATATCGATATCGATATCGATGCTTAGTGCATATATACAAGAAAGTCGACTTTATACCTAAATATAAAATTATAAAATTACGGAACTCTTCTAAATGAAATGCCGTTATACCGTTAAGGCTTTATGTAGACTTCAGTAAGCTAAAAAATGTTTATTAACTTATAATGTTAAACAAAAGATTTGAAGCATTTCGATATCGATAGCTCAATGTGTATATACAAGAAAATCGACTTTATACCTAAATATAAGATTACGGAATTCTTCTACATCCACTGCCGTTATGTGAACTTCAGATCGTTAAAGAAGGTTTATTAACTTAAATATGTTAAACTAATGAGCTGAAGCATTTCTGTATCGATTGCTAAATGTGTATATACAAGAAAATCGGTTTTATACCTAAATAAAAGATTACGGAATTCACCCAAATATACTGCCGTTATGCCGCTATGGCTTAATGTAAACTTCAGTAAGATTAAAGAAGGTTTATTAACTTAAATATGTTACACTAATGATTTAAAGCATTTCGATATTGATTGCTAAATGAGTATATACAACAAAATCGACTTTATACCTAAATATAAGATTACGGAATTCTTCTAAATGCACTGTCGTTATGCCGCCATGGCTTTATATTACCTTCATTACGTTAAAGAAGGTTAATTAACTTAAATATGTTAAACTTATTATTTGAAGATTTTCGATACCGACCGCTAAATGTGTAAATACAAGAAAATCGACTTAATACCTAAATATAAGATTACGGAATTCTTCTAAATGCATAGCCGTTATGCCGCCATGGCTTTATGTTAACTTCAGTGCGTTAAAGAAGCTTTATTAACTTAAATATATTAAACTAATGATTTGAAGCATTTCGATATAGATTGGTAAATGAGTGCATACAAGAAAGTCGACTTTATACCTATATATAAGATTACGGAATTCATCGAAATACACTCCCGTTATGCCGTTATGGCTTTATATCACCTTCATTACGTAAAAGAAGGTTAATTAACTTAAATATGTTAAACTAATGATTTGAAGATTTTCGATATCGATTGCTAAATGAGTATATACAAGAATGTCGACTTTCTATCTAAATATAAGATTAAGGAATTCATCGAAATAAACTCCCGTTATGCCGTTATGGTTTTATATAAATTTCAGTACGCTAAAGAAGGTTAATTTACTTAAATATGCTAAACTAATGATTTGAAGCATTTCGATATCGATAGCTCAATGTGTATATACAAGAAAATCGACTTTATTCCTAAATATAAGATTAAGGAATTCTTCCAATTGTACGGCTGTTATGCCGCCATGACTCTATGTCAACTTCAATACGTTAAAGAAGGTTAATTAACTTAAATATGTTAAACTAATGATTTGAAGCATTTTTATATCAACTGCTAAATGTGTAAATGCAAGAAAATCGACTTTACACCTAAATATAAAATTATAACATTACGGAACTCTTCTAAATGAAATGCCGTTATACCGTTAAGGCTTTATGTAGACTTCAGTAAGCTAAAAAATGTTTATTAACTTATAATGTTAAACAAAAGATTTGAAGCATTTCGATATCGATAGCTCAATGTGTATATACAAGAAAATCGACTTTATACCTAAATATAAGATTACGGAATTCTTCTACGTCCACTGCCGTTATGTGAGCTTCAGATCGTTAAAGAAGGTTTATTAACTTAAATATGTTAAACTAATGAGCTGAAGCATTTCTGTATCGATTGCTAAATGTGTATATACAAGAAAATCGGTTTTATACCTAAATAAAAGATTACGGAATTCACCCAAATATACTGCCGTTATGCCGCTATGGCTTAATGTAAACTTCAATAAGATAAAGAAGGTAAATTAACCTTAATATGCTAAAACTGTTATTTGAAGCACTTCGATATCGATTGCTAAATGTGTATATACAAGGAAATCGACTATATACCTAAATAAAAGATTATGGAATTCTTCCAAGTTACTGTCGTTATGGCGCCATGGCTTTATTTCACCTTCAATGTGTTAAAGATGGTTAATTAACTTTAATATGTTAAACTAATGATTTGAAGCATTTCGATATCGATTGCTAAATGTGTATATAGCACAAAATCGACGTTATACCTAAATATAAGATTACGGAATTCTTCCAGATGTACTGTCTTTATGCCGCCATGGTTTGTATCAACTTCAATACGTTAAAGAAGGTTAATTATTTTAAATATGTTAAACTAATGGTTTGAAGCATTTCGATATTGACTGCTAAATGTGTAAATACAACAAAATCGACTTTATACCTAAATATAAAATTATAACATTACGGAGTTCTTCTAATTGCACTGCCGTTATACCGTTAAGGCTTTATGTAGACCTTATTAAGCTAAAAAATGTTTATTAACTTAATATGTTAAACTAATGATTTGAAGCATTTCGATATCGATTGCTAAATGTGTATATACAAGAAAATCGAATTTATACCTAAATATAAGGTAACGTAATTCTTCTACATGCACTGCCGTTATGCCGCCATGGCTTTATATCAACTTTAATACGTTAAAGAAGGTCGATATGTTAAACTAATGAGTTGAGGCATCTCGATATCGATTGCTAAATGTGTATATACAACAAAATCGAATTTATACATAAACATAAGATTACGGAATTCTTCTACATGCACTGCCGTTATACCGCCATGGCTTTATGTTAACTTCAGTGTGTTAAAGATGCCTTATTAACTAAAATATGTTAAAATAATGATTTGACGCATTTCGATGTCGATTGCTAAATGAGTATATACAAGAAAATCGATTTTATACCTAAATATAAGATTACGTAATTCTTCTAAATGCACTGCCGTTATGCCGTTAAGGCTTTACGTTAACTTAAGTAAGACAAAGAGGGTTAATTAACTTAAATATGTTAAACTAATGATTTGAAGCATTTCGATATTGATTGCTAAATGTATTTATAGAACAAAATCGATTTTATACCTAAATATAAGATTACGGAATTCTTCCAAATGTACTGCCGTTATGCCGCCATGGCTTCATGTCACCTTCGGTAGGTTAAAGATGGTAATTTAACTTAAATATGTTAAACTAATGATTTGAAGCATTTCGATATCAATTGCTAATTGTGTATATACAAGAAAATCGACTTTATACCTAAATATAAGATTACGGAATTCTTCCAAATGTACTGTCGTTATGCCCCCATGGTTTGTATCGACTTCAATACGTTAAAGAAGGTTAATTATTTTAAATATGTTAAACTAATGGTTTGAAGCATTTCGATATCGACTGCTAAATGTGTAAATACAACAAAATCGACTTTATACCTAAATATAAGATTACGGAATTCTTCCAAATGTACTGTCGTTATGCCGCCATGGCTTTATATCACCTTCAATATGTTAAAGATGGTTAATTAACTTTAATATGTTAAACTAATGATTTGAAGCATTTCGATATCGATTGCTAAATGTGTATATACAAGAAAATCGACTTTATACCTAAATATAAGATTACGGAATTCTTCCAAATGTGCTGTCGTTATGTCGCCATGGCTTTATATAACCTTCAATACGTTAAAGAATGTTAATTAACTTAAATATGTTAAACTAATGATTTGAAGATTTTCGAAATCGATTGCTTAATGCATATATACAAAAAAATCGAATTTATACCTAAATATAAGATTACGGAATTCTTCTACATGCACTGCCGTTATGCCACCATGGCTTTGTGTTAACTTCAGTGCGTTAAAGTAGGTTTGTTAACTTAAATATGTTAAACTAATGATTTGAAGCATTTCGATATCGATTGCTAAATGAGTATATACAAAAAAATCGAATTTATACCTAATTATAATATTACGGAATTCTTCTACATGCCCTGCCGTTATGCCGCCATGGCTTTGTGTTAACTTCAGTGCGTTAAACTAGGTTTGTTAACTTAAATATGCTAAACTAATGATTTGAAGCATTTCGATATCGATTTCTAAATGCATATATACAAGAAAATCGACTTTATACCTAAATATAAGATTACGGAATTCTTCCAAATTACTGTCGTTATAACGCCATATCTTTATTTCACCTTATGATTTGAAGCATTTCGATATCGATTAAATGTGTATATACAAGAAAATCGACTTTATACCTAGATATAAGATTACGGAATTCTTCCAAATGTACTGTCGTTATGCCGCCAAGGTTTGTATCAACTTCAATACGTTAAAGAAGGTTAATTAACTTAAATATGTTAAACTAATGATTTGAAGCAATTCGATATCGCTTGCTAAATGTGTACATACAAGAAAATCGAATTTATACCTAAATATAAGATAACGGAATTCTTCTAAATGCACTGCCGTTATAAAATTAAGGCTTTATGTAGACTTCAGTAAGATAGAGAGGGTTAATTAACTTAAATATGTTAATCTAATGATTTGAAGCATTTCGATATAGAGTAAGTACAAGAAAATCGACTTTATACCTAAATAGAAAATTACGGAATTCTTCTGAATGCACTGAAGTTATACCGTTAAGGCTTTATGTAGACTTCAGTGCGTTAAAGAACGTTTATTAACTTAAATATGTTAAACTAATGATTTGAAGCATTTCGATATCGATTGCTAAATGTGTATATACAAGAAAATCGACTTTATACCTAAATATAAGATTACGGAATTCTTCCAAATGTACCGTCGTTATGCCGCCATGGCTCTTTATCAACTTCAATACGATAAAGAAGGTTAATTAACTTGAATATGTTAAACTAAGGATTCGAAGCATTTCGATATCGATTGCTAAATGTGTATATACAAGAAAATCGAATTTATACTTAAATATAAGATAGCGGAATTCTTCTAAATGTAGTGCAGTTATACCGTTAAGGCTTTATGTAGATTTCAGTGCGTTAAAAAAAGTTTTATTAACTTAAATATGTTAAACTAATGATTTGAAGCATTTCGATATCGATTGCTAAATGTGTGTATACAAGAAAATTGACATTATACCTAAATATAAGATTACGGAATTCTTCTACATGCGCTGTCGTTCTGCCGCCATGGCTTAATATCAACTTCAATACGTTAAAGAAGGTTAATTAACTTAAACTAATGATTTGAAGCATTTCGATATCGATTTCCAAATGCATATATACAAGAAAGTCTAATTTATACCTAAATATAAAATTACGGAATTCTTCTAAATGCAGTGCAGTAATTCCGTTAAGGCTTTATGTAGACTTCAGTGCGTTAAAGAAGGTTTATTAACTTAAATATGTTAAACTTATGATTTGAGACATTTCGATATAGATGGCTAAATGTGTATATACAAGAAAATCGAATTTATACCTAAATATAAGATAACGGAATTCTTTTAAATGCACAGCCGTTATGCCGCTAAGGCTTTATGTAGGCTTCAATGAGTTAAAGAAGTTTTATTAACTTAAATATGTTAAACTAATGATTTGAAGCATTTCGATATCGATTGCTAAATGGTATATACAAGAAAATTGAATTTATACCTAAATATAAGATTAAGGGATTCTTCCAAATGTACTGTTGTTATGCCGCCATGGCTCTATGTCAACTTCAATACGTTAAAGAAGGTTAATTAACTTAAATATGTTATACTGATGATTTGAAGCATTTTGATATCGACTGTTAAATGTGTAAATGCAAGAAAATTGACTTTACACCTAAATATAAAATTATAACATTACGGAATTCTTCTAAATGCACTGCCGTTATACCGTTAAGGCTTTATGTAGACTTCAGTAAGCTAAAACATGTTTATTAACTTAATATGTTAAACTAATGATTTGAAGCATTTCGATATCGATAGCTAAATATGTATATACAAGAAAATCGACTTTATACCTAAATATAAGATTATAGAATTCTTCTAGATGCACTGCAGTTATGCCTCCATGGCTATATGTCCACTCCAGATCGTTAAAGAAGGTTTATTAACTTAAATATGTTAAACTAATGAGTTGAAGCATTTCGATATCGATTGCTTAATGTGTATATACAAGAAAATCGATTTTATACGTAAATAAAAGATTACGGAATTCACCCAAATATACTGCCGTTATGCCGTTATGGCTTTATTTAAACTTCAGTACGATAAAGAAGGTTAATTAACCTAAATATGCTAAACCAGCATTTTGAAGATTTTCGATATCGATTGCTAAATGTGTAAATCCAAGAAAATCGACTACATACCTAAATATAAGATTACGGAATTCTTCTACATGCACTGCCGTTATGGCGCCATGGCTTTATGTTAACTTCATTTCGTTAAAGAAGGTTTATCAACTTAAATATGTTAAACCAGTTATTTGAAGCATTTCAATATCGATTGCTTAATGCATATATACAAGAAAATCGACTTTATACCTAAATATAAGACCACGGAGTTCTTCAAAATGTACTGTCGTTATGCCGCCATGGCTCTTTATCAACTTCAATACGATAAAGAAGGTTAATTAACTTAAATATGTTAAACTAAGGATTCGAAGCATTTCGATATCGCTTGCTAAATGTGTATATACAAGAAAATCGAATTTATACTTAAATATAAGATAGCGGAATTCTTCTAAATGCAGTGCAGTTATACCGTTAAGGCTTTATGTAGACTTCAGTGCGTTAAAGAAGTTTTATTAACTTAAATATGTTAAACTAATGATTTGAAGCATTTCGATATCGATTGCTAAATGTGTATATACAAGAAAATCGACATTATACCTAAATATAAGATTACGGAATTCTTCTACATGCGCTGTCGTTCTGCCGCCATGGCTTTATATCAACTTCAATACGTTAAAGAAGGTTAATTAACTTAAATATGTTAAACTAATGATTTGAAGCATTTCGATATCGATTTCTAAATGCATATATACAAGAAATTCTAATTTATACCTTAATATAAAATTACGGAATTCATCTAAATGCAGTGCAGTTATTCCGTTTAGGCTTTATGTAGACTTCAGTGCGTTAAAGAAGGTTTATTAACTTAAATACGTTAAACTTATGATTTCGATATAGACGGCTAAATGTGTATATACAAGAAAATCGAATTTATACCTAAATATAAGATAACGGAATTCTTCTAAATGCACTGCCGCTATGCCGTTAAGGCTTTATGTAGACTTCAGTGAGTTAACGAAGGTTTATTAACTTAAATATGTTAAACTAATGATTTGAAGCATTTCGATATCGATTGCTAAATGTGTATATACAAGAAAATCGACTTTATACCTAAATATAAGATTAAGGAGTTCTTCCAAATGCACTGTTGTTATGCCGCCATGGCTCTATGTCAACTTCAATATGTTAAAGAAGGTTAATTATCTTAAATATGTTAAACTAATGATTTGAAGCATTTTGATATCGACTGCTAAATGTGTAAATGCAAGAAATTCGATTTTATACCTAAATAAAAGATTACGGAATTCACCCAAATATACTGCCGTTATGCTGCTATGGCTTGATGTAAACTTCAGTAAGATAAAGAAGGTAAATTAACCTAAATATGCTTAACCTGTTATTTGAAGCATTTCGATATCGATTGCTAAATGTGTATATACAAGGAAATCGACTATATACCTAATTAAAAGATTACGGAATTCTTCAAAATTACTGTCGTTATGGCGCCATGGCTTTATTTCACCTTCAATATGTTAGAGATGGTCAATTAACTTTAATATGTTAAACTAATGATTTGAAGCATTTCGATATAGATTGCTAAATGTGTATATACAAGAAAATCGACTTTATACCTAAATATAAGATTACGGAATTCTTCTACATGCACTGCCGTTATGCCGCCATGTCTTTGTGTTAACTTCAGTGCGTTAAAGTAGGTTTGTTGACTTAAATATGTTAAACTAATGATTTGAAGCGTTTCGATATCGATTGCTAAATGGTATATACAAGAAAATTGAATTTATACCTAAATATAAGATTAAGGAATTCTTCCAAATGTACTGTTGTTATGCCGCCATGGCTCTATGTCAACTTCAATACGTTAAAGAAGGTTAATTAACTTAAATATGTTATACTGATGATTTGAAGCATTTTGATATCGACTGTTAAATGTGTAAATGCAAGAAAATTGACTTTACACCTAAATATAAAATTATAACATTACGGAATTCTTCTAAATGCACTGCCGTTATACCGTTAAGGCTTTATGTAGACTTCAGTAAGCTAAAACATGTTTATTAACTTAATATGTTAAACTAATGATTTGAAGCATTTCGATATCGATAGCTAAATATGTATATACAAGAAAATCGACTTTATACCTAAATATAAGATTATAGAATTCTTCTAGATGCACTGCAGTTATGCCTACATGGCTATATGTCCACTCCAGATCGTTAAAGAAGGTTTATTAACTTAAATATGTTAAACTAATGAGTTGAAGCATTTCGATATCGATTGCTTAATGTGTATATACAAGAAAATCGATTTTATACGTAAATAAAAGATTACGGAATTCACCCAAATATACTGCCGTTATGCCGTTATGGCTTTATTTAAACTTCAGTACGATAAAGAAGGTTAATTAACCTAAATATGCTAAACCAGCATTTTGAAGATTTTCGATATCGATTGCTAAATGTGTAAATCCAAGAAAATCGACTACATACCTAAATATAAGATTACGGAATTCTTCTACATGCACTGCCGTTATGGCGCCATGGCTTTATGTTAACTTCATTTCGTTAAAGAAGGTTTATTAACTTAAATATGTTAAACCAGTTATTTGAAGCATTTCAGTATCGATTGCTTAATGCATATATACAAGAAAATCGACTTTATACCTAAATATAAGACTACGGAGTTCTTCAAAATGTACTGTCGTTATGCCGCCATGGCTCTTTATCAACTTCAATACGATAAAGAAGGTTAATTAACTTAAATATGTTAAACTAAGGATTCGAAGCATTTCGATATCGCTTGCTAAATGTGTATGTACAAGAAAATCGAATTTATACTTAAATATAAGATAGCGGAATTCTTCTAAATGCAGTGCAGTTATACCGTTAAGGCTTTATGTAGACTTCAGTGCGTTAAAGAAGTTTTATTAACTTAAATATGTTAAACTAATGATTTGAAGCATTTCGATATCGATTGCTAAATGTGTATATACAAGAAAATCGACATTATACCTAAATATAAGATTACGGAATTCTTCTACATGCGCTGTCGTTCTGCCGCCATGGCTTTATATCAACTTCAATACGTTAAAGAAGGTTAATTAACTTAAATATGTTAAACTAATGATTTGAAGCATTTCGATATCGATTTCTAAATGCATATATACAAGAAATTCTAATTTATACCTTAATATAAAATTACGGAATTCATCTAAATGCAGTGCAGTTATTCCGTTTAGGCTTTATGTAGACTTCAGTGTGTTAAAGAAGGTTTATTAACTTAAATACGTTAAACTTATGATTTCGATATAGACGGCTAAATGTGTATATACAAGAAAATCGAATTTATACCTAAATATAAGATAACGGAATTCTTCTAAATGCACTGCCGCTATGCCGTTAAGGCTTTATGTAGACTTCAGTGAGTTAACGAAGGTTTATTAACTTAAATATGTTAAACTAATGATTTGAAGCATTTCGATATCGATTGCTAAATGTGTATATACAAGAAAATCGACTTTATACCTAAATATAAGATTAAGGAGTTCTTCCAAATGTACTGTTGTTATGCCGCCATGGCTCTATGTCAACTTCAATATGTTAAAGAAGGTTAATTATCTTAAATATGTTAAACTAATGATTTGAAGCATTTTGATATCGACTGCTAAATGTGTAAATGCAAGAAATTCGATTTTATACCTAAATAAAAGATTACGGAATTCACCCAAATATACTGCCGTTATGCTGCTATGGCTTGATGTAAACTTCAGTAAGATAAAGAAGGTAAATTAACCTAAATATGCTTAACCTGTTATTTGAAGCATTTCGATATCGATTGCTAAATGTGTATATACAAGGAAATCGACTATATACCTAATTAAAAGATTACGGAATTCTTCAAAATTACTGTCGTTATGGCGCCATGGCTTTATTTCACCTTCAATATGTTAGAGATGGTCAATTAACTTTAATATGTTAAACTAATGATTTGAAGCATTTCGATATAGATTGCTAAATGTGTATATACAAGAAAATCGACTTTATACCTAAATATAAGATTACGGAATTCTTCTACATGCACTGCCGTTATGCCGCCATGGCTTTGTGTTTAAATTCAGTGCGTTAAAGTAGGTTTGTTGACTTAAATATGTTAAACTAATGATTTGAAGCATTTCGATATCGATTGCTAAATGGTATATACAAGAAAATTGAATTTATACCTAAATATAAGATTAAGGAATTTTTCCAAATGTACTGTTGTTATGCCGCCATGGCTCTATGTCAACTTCAATACGTTAAAGAAGGTTAATTAACTTAAATATGTTATACTGATGATTTGAAGCATTTTGATATCGACTGTTAAATGTGTAAATGCAAGAAAATTGACTTTACACCTAAATATAAAATTTTAACATTACGGAATTCTTCTAAATGCACTGCCGTTATACCGTTAAGGCTTTATGTAGACTTCAGTAAGCTAAAACATGTTTATTAACTTAATATGTTAAACTAATGATTTGAAGCATTTCGATATCGATAGCTAAATATGTATATACAAGAAAATCGACTTTATACCTAAATATAAGATTATAGAATTCTTCTAGATGCACGCAGTTATGCCTCCATGGCTATATGTCCACTCCAGATCGTTAAAGAAGGTTTATTAACTTAAATATGTTAAACTAATGAGTTGAAGCATTTCGATATCGATTGCTTAATGTGTATATACAAGAAAATCGATTTTATACGTAAATAAAAGATTACGGAATTCACCCAAATATACTGCCGTTATGCCGTTATGGCTTTATTTAAACTTCAGTACGATAAAGAAGGTTAATTAACCTAAATATGCTAAACCAGCATTTTGAAGATTTTCGATATCGATTGCTAAATGTGTAAATCCAAGAAAATCGACTACATACCTAAATATAAGATTACGGAATTCTTCTACATGCACTGCCGTTATGGCGCCATGGCTTTATGTTAACTTCATTTCGTTAAAGAAGGTTTATTAACTTAAATATGTTAAACCAGTTATTTGAAGCATTTCAGTATCGATTGCTTAATGCATATATACAAGAAAATCGACTTTATACCTAAATATAAGAC